>JAGKTI010006215.1:24852-41576 GCA_018397915.1 Birgus latro | reverse complement strand
AAAGTCCACTCCCCCAACCTCTATATACTCTTGCATCCATTATACATCTTCTCATCCTTTCATCCACACACACATAGTCAATCATTGCCTTCCGTTCATTCATTGTTTAATTGTTTCAATTTTGCAACTTTTGATTTTGCGAGAGTTTTTGTCGAACATATTCTCGCAAAATTAGAGGAAGGACTTATATACAGTAAGTCCTCGTTTTTCGCTGTTTTGATGTTCCACCAAAACATCACGAAACGTGAAACGTTGAAGTGTGAAGTTAAGAATCAATGGGAAAAATAGATGGGCATTCCAGTGGGACAGGTACATTCATGATTACTAATCTCTGACCAGAGAGTTAACCAAAGTCGTGGCTGGGCGTAGGCAACACAATCAAACACACCCAACCATCGTTCCAGAAAGGTTTAGTGCTTTAATGAACAATTTTCAAGCATCACTGAAACACTTTCTCTTCACGTTACTTTTTCAAGTAATATATGAGCATTTTAAGAAACAAACATGAAAGTTGGTCATAGCTGTTATTTTTAGTGTGTAATGAATGCATGATGCTATTTGACATTCATACTGTGTTTTATTAATCTGTTTATTATTTCACTTACCTATTTCTTGAAGCGAGCCTTTAACCGAGCTGTTGATAGGTGATGGTGGAGAAATATCCACTACTACCACACCAGCCGGCATCCACACGACATATTCCAAGTAAGTATGCTTTATAATACAGGTTGACATTAAAAAATCTGGCCATCAAAAATCCGGTTCCTTCAGATTTCCGGCATGAATTTTGGAGCGCATTTTCAAATTTACCGTGTTGGCGTGCCACTGTTTTCTGGAGGCGTCGTATATGTTTTGATGGCGCTGTACTCCAGAATCAGCTGTTGGGTCTTGCTTGCACCTGCTAACAGGCATTCCTGCTCATTCCTTCTCATTTTATCATTTATTTGCTGCTGTATAGCCCCAATATGGATTCAGCAAAGAAAAGAGGTGGCGTAAAACGTAAACATCGTGCGATGTCGATCATTTGCTTTTCATTTAGTGTTTAATTTTCTTTCTTTAAAGGACTGTACAGGTAGTAATTTTCTGTTAAATATATACAGCATATATAACCATAAAAAATCCAGCATTTTTGAAAATCCGGCACTCCTCAGGTCCGGAGGTTGCTGGATTTTTGAATGTCAACCTGTACTTATATCATTGACAAAAATTTACCATTACTTGCCACCATGGACTTTGAAAATGACAAATGAGTTGTCGAAACGTCACCGATTTAACTATTAAAGAAGTTCCTGAACACATTGGTGTTTATCTTCATACTGAGACTACGCTTCCGACTGGACATTTTTTTCTAGTGATAGTAGGCCCCGTTACCATCCAGTGGGAGTCGTTGCGCTATTCCTACGCGACGTCATAGCTATGCCACCTCTGGTTAAAACGTGTGCCAGTTAATGAAGCTAATTCATAAATGATTATTATATATGATGCTAATACCCACATATAGTGGCACATGTTTATTTACTTCTTCGACACTGTCCAATTGCAGACTAACCGAAGAAATGTCAGCCCCTGTCAATAAACACTGATTACTACTGTATATCATGGAAGAGACACCATACAAATAGGGTAACAGAGATATGTGGAGTAGAATGCTTCATATCACCTGATTACAGTTCTTTGCCCCACCCAGTAGTGTAGAGGCTGTGTTTGAATGAGTGGCTCGTATGTGGTCATAACACTGCCCACCACACGTCTCTGGTCAGAGATTAGTAATCATGAGTGTACCTACCCTATCACAAAGTACTATAACACCAAACAGGCCCTACCCAAAATTAAATGAGTGTTTACTAGTTGCTTATACAGCCTAACACAATAAACATGTACCTGAAAAGACATTAAAAGTGTAACAAAGGCCATTGAAAGGCCAAACCCTCGAATGCAGCCCACACGGTTTGTTTTGATCACGTGATTCACTGTACTGTTTCTCCACAGACTGAATTTGTAAGTTCAATATTTACATTACTGTTCTGGTAAGTTTATGTGCAAGTTAAAATACTATTAAATAATGTTAATGAAAGTAATGCAAGTATAAGTGGCTGGGGAATGGCAGTGAGAAGGAGGGTTGTGAGAAGAGAAAAAGAAATCACCAGGATGGAAGTGGTGGAAGCAATGAAGAAAGTTAAAATGGGGAAAGCCCCAGGAATTGATGGAGTGTGTGGTGAAATGCTGAAGCATGGAGGATAGTAATAGAATGGATGTGGAAGGTGTGCAGATTGGCTTGGGAGGAGGGTAGAGTCCCAGAGG
Source organism: Birgus latro (assembly GCA_018397915.1). Taxonomy (NCBI): domain Eukaryota; kingdom Metazoa; phylum Arthropoda; class Malacostraca; order Decapoda; family Coenobitidae; genus Birgus; species Birgus latro. The sequence goes on along the minus strand of JAGKTI010006215.1, from coordinate 39,275 downwards.
ATTGGAAGTCAGGTATAATTATTCCTCTGTACAAAGGAAAAGGGAAAAAAGAAGTGTGTGGTAATCATAGGGGCATTTGCCTTCTCAGTGTAATAGGAAAAGTATATGGTAGGATACTTATTGACAGAGTTAGGGAAATTACAGAGGAATTAGTTGGAGAAGAACAAGGAGGTTTTAGGAAGGGAAGAGGTTGTGTAGACCAGATATTCATTCTTTGATCCTTAGTGGAAAAGTTTCTAGAGAAGGGCAAGAAGTTGTATGCAGCCTTCATGGATCTGGAGAAAGCATATGACAGGGTGAATAGACAAGGTTTCGTTTCGTTTCGTTTCGTTTCATTTTTGAAGGCTCCAGCATGCTTGCATGCGTCGGCCTTGGTCACCTAATGGCGGCTCTCCACGCTGCTCGATCCCTGGCAGCCTCCCTGTTCAGTCCCTTAACCCTTAAGTCACACTTAATGACCTCGTCCCATGTCTTTCTCAGTCTACCCTTCCCAACCCCTCCCCCAATATTAACACCCCTCACTCTCTGCACCCAGTTATCATCTCCCATCCTCTCCACATGTCCAAACCACCTCAGCCTACCTCTCCTCATCACAACACCAATAAACTCCAGTCCCATCCTACCTCTCAACTCTTCCTTCGCAAACCCAGCCCCCCCAGGCCTTGCACGCAGGGACGCACTGCACATCCACCTAATCATTGTCATTTCTGTACGTTTAAACCTGCGAATATCCTCTTCCTTTACTGCCCAGGTCTCACTACCAAACAGCATCACACTCCTAACACATGCTGCATACAAAGACCCCTTAGCACGTGAGGAGAGTCCTCTCAATGTCAGGAGAGGCAACAGCTCCCTGAACTTCTTCCAACCACTTCTCACCCTAGCAACCGAGCTAACTCCAGCCCCACCTCCGGCACATAACATGTCTCCCAAATAACGAAACTCCTCCACACACTCAAGAGACTCACCTGCAAGTTCAACCCTCTCACGCCTAACAATCTCCACCTGCTCTCCCCGACACGCCGCACACATGAAATCAGCATCATCTCGCAGTCTACCTCTAATACCACTACATCTCTTGTGCACCCACTTATCACAAACACTACACAAGATGGAATTACTTCCCACACCCTTGTGGCAGACTGCACATGGCCACTCTCCCTCTCCTCTGATTGTACCGCCACCAACCTAGATATCATCACTTTTGTTTTATCTGCATTTACCCTTAAGCCTTTGTACCCCAAACCATCTCTCCACTTCTTAAATCTTTCCTCCGCCCCCTTTTCATTCTCTGCAATCAACACCAAATCATCAGCATACAGCATCTCCCATGGGAGTCCATCTCTGAAGTCATGTGAGAGGGCTTCAAGCACCATGATAAACAACAAGGGACTCAAAACTGACCCCTGATGCACACCAACATTCACGGAAAACTCATCACTCAAAGCTCCATTCACTCTTACTTGGGTGCGAGCACCCATGTACATGGCCATAACCACCCTAACCAGCCACTCTTCCAACCCTAGCTTTCTCATTGCCCACTTCACCACCTCTCTAGGGACTCTGTCAAAGGCCTTTTCCAAATCAACAAAAACAAAATACAATTCCCTTTTCTTGCCAATATATTTTAACTGAAGCTGTTGAACAATGAATATGGCATCAGTGGTCCCCCTGCCTGGCATAAACCCAAACTGCATCTCATCTATATTCACTCTTTCTCTAATCATACCTTCTAGAACTCTCTCCATTACTTTCATTATCTGATCTAAGAGCTTTATACCTCTGTAATTTCCCCTTTCCAGGGCATCACCCTTTCCTTTGTACAAATTTACAATTAAACTCTTCAGCCAATCATCTGAGACAACACACTCATATATAATCATATTTATCAGGTCAGTGACTAACCTCACCCCAGTATCTCCTGAGGCCTTCAACATTTCGGCAGTCAACCCAGACACACCTGCCACCTTCCCCACCCTCATCCTGCCTATTGCCTCACTCACAGTAGCAACGCCAATGAAAGGCCAAGGGCCAAACACTGGTTCAGCTGGCTCCAAACCTTCTCTATCCCAATCAAACTCCTCATTCAACAATCGGCTATAATGCTCTCTCCATGCATCTTTAATATCCTCATTGTTCACCACTACCCTTCCATCATCATTCTTCACACACTGCTCACCTACAATGTCCCGATTATCCCTCTTCATCTGATTTGCCACCCTAAAAATCATATTTTTCTTTCTCCATGATTTAGATTATCAAGTAAAAGTCTCTGTGACTCAGACTTCGCCTTGTATACCTCCCTTCTAGCCCTGTGCTTGGCAGCCAAGTACTCCTCCCTGTTACCACCATTCTTCCATTCCAGGAAAAGCCTTCTTTTCTCCTTAACAGCAGCTTCTACACCCTCATCCCACCACCAAGTTACTTTATGTCTTGGTGGGCCTCTTGTCCAACCGCATATTGCATCGGTAACTCTCAAGAGGTTGTTCTTAAGGGCTCTATACTGTTCATTAACGCCTCTATCTAAGGCTTCCTGTTCAGCCACCACTCTCCTCATCTCACTATAAAAGGCATCCCTTACTGATTGGTTTCCCAGCTTCCATATTTTCCTCCTAGGTACATATGTCCTCCTTCTCATCACTCGTTCCTTAAGCACCATGTCACAAATCAACAGTTTGTGCTGCTGCACACACTCCTCGCTTCCTATAACTTTAACATCCCTCACTAATCTCCTATCAACCCTCCTGACCAGAAAATAATCTATCTGACTATTATTTCCCCCGGACTCGTACGTAATCAACCAGCTCATTCTTTTCCTAAAATGTGTGTTGCACACAATCATGTCCATAGCCTCCCCAAACCTGAGTATTCTTTCCCCTTCCGCATTCCTCACACCATATACACATCCGCCATGGACTCCTTCATAACCTTGAGCTGCTTCACCCACATGACCATTTAAATCCCCTCCCAGAACCACTACCTCATCATCACCCATACCACTCACTACACATATTAAATCATCCCAAAATCTACCCTTCTCTGTGTCATCCAATCCCACCTGTGGAGCATATGCCGATATAACTGAAATCATTTTCTGCCCGAACAAAATTTTCACTGCTAATATCCTATTACTTACTCTCATAACATTCATGACATATTCCACCCATTTCTCTGCAACTAACACACCCACACCCCCATATCCGACAGTTCCCCCCTGCCAAAACAACTTATAGTAACAAACCTTCCCAACAATCTTTCTGGCTGATCCACCCCTATACCGGACTTCCTGCAAACATGCCACATCCACCCACCTCCTACTGAATGCCTCAACGACTTCCCCTGCTCTTGCTCTCAAACTTCCCACATTCCACGAACCCACCCTAAACCCCCTGGGTGATTTGCTGTCCTCAGGCTTGCTTTGGTGCTTGTTTTTGTAGTTCATAGTCGGTAAGATAAAGGGGGGTAAACATTCCAGAGGCCCGACCCATTGCACAGACCCAGATCCAGGCAATGGATCTGGGACCCCTAGCCCACCAGCTTACCAGTGGCTGTGGTAGTGGCCTCAGGACACCCTGCCAGGACAGCTGCAGGGACACCCTCCAAGCGTGGCTTGGCACTGCAACTGCCCCGCCATTATACACCCACTGATAGGGCAGCCTCCTGGGGTGCTACTCCCAGGTTCGGGCCCCTCTCTATTGAGTGGAAGTGGCAGCCTGGGAACCGCAATGCCCTGTACCCTCTAGCACAGGTTCGAGCCCCATCTCGCCCCGGACCCATGATCTATGCCGGCGGAACCCCAGACAAGCCTCCCCCAAAGTCCGCCACTAGGTAGCGGGGGCAAAGTTTTTTGGCTGCATGCCCTTGCTGGCGTCAACCCCTGTAACGTAGTGGGATACGTTGTGTAATATGTAAAGCGCATGTGGTGTAGTGCATAGGATAGTTAGAGGAAATGTTTGGGAGAGTATGCTGGTCTACTCTCCATGTTACTGTCACACTGAAAAGGTCAGCAAAGGGGGATGGTTAGGTAGCTAGTGAAAAAGGAGCTCCAGCTCTCCTTACCACCAGCATTCCCATTCCCCTCAGGAGTACTACCCTGTTCGGCCTTTAAAATTTTTCTGTTAAGAATAGACTCGAACACTTTTGAGAGACAACTCGAATTCTTCACACTCCTTTTAGCACCTTGCCATAAACCTTTCTAACAACTTTACCTCATCATTCTTCCTTCCTCTTTTCTACTCTGATGGCTCTGTAGCTATTTCTTCTACTGATAAAGCAGATCTCTTCGCTCAGACTTTCTCCTCCAATTCCACCTTAGACGATTCCGGTGCTGTTCCTCCATCACTTCCCCCTCTGACTTCCTTATGGCTGATATTAAAATTTCTTCAGCTGATATATTTACAGCCATCACTGGCCTCAATACTAACAAGGCATATGGGCCTGATGGGGTCCCTCCTGTTGTCCTCAAGACCAGTGCTTCTGTGCTTACATCCTGCCTAGGTAAACTCATTCGCCTCTGTCTATCAACTTGTACTTTTCCTTCTTGTTGGAAGCTTGCCCTCATTCAGCCATTCCCAAAGAAGGGTAACCATTCCCAACCCTCTAACTATCATCCAATTGCTTTAACATCCTGTGTCTCAAAAGTGTTTGAGTCTATTCTTAACAGAAAAATTTTAAAGCATCTTTCCTATCACAAACTTCTTTCTGATCATCAGTATGGGTTCTGTCAGGGACGCTCCACTGGTGATCATCTCACCTACGTTTCTGACTCCTGGTAATCCTCCTTTCAGGATTTTGGCGAAAGCTTTGCCATTGCACTTGACATCTCAAAGGCTTTCGATCGAGTCTGGCATAAATCTTTAATTTCCAAACTGCTCTCTTACATCTCTAGCTTCCTTTCTGATCCTTCTACAGCTGCTGTTGTAGACGGCCATCATTCTTCTCCAAGACCTATCAACAGTGGTATTCCTCAGGGCTCTGTCCTATCACCAACTCTCTTCCTTTTATTCATCAATCACCTTCTAAGCTGTACATCTAACTCTATCCATTCGTATGCTGATGATTCCACCCTTCACCTTTCCATTCAGTTCCCACAACGTCCATCTCAGCATTTACTTCAACAAACAACCGATGAGACTATGGCACACCTAATGTCTGACTTGGGTAAAAATAATCTTGCTGTTTTTAATGCATCAACCCGACAAAATCTTTCACAGGAGTACCCACTAATGTTTAATAATATCCAACTCAATCCTGCATCATCCTTGATCATGCTTGGGGTTTCATTCACTCAGGATTCATCTTGGAAAGATCATATTACAGTGAGTCCTCAATAAACGAAAACCCGATGCACGAATTTTCGATGTTACGAAAGGGAGGAATGTAGGACAAGTTCCACAATACAAAAGGTATCTGTCTCGATGATACGAAAAGCGAAGCGAAAGGAAATACGAAAAATTCAAATGGGCGTGCTGCACTGCGCTGCACTTGCTTGTGACGAGGCCATCACAACAATAACAAGACAATTCGCCATCAGGACTTTTCGGCGTTAGGACAATTCCCCATCATTTATTTACATATCAGTTAATTTAGTAACTATATTAGTTTTTGAGTTATATGAGTTATAAAGGTGATGGTGTTTTATTCTTTTTATAATAAATGTAAAATATGGCATCAAATAGGTGGTATTAACGGAAAAAAATATAAATACTGTATATTGAAATGTGAATCAGGTGACAAACGATATTTCACTTCATCGTTTACCATACGGCTACATATGAGACATTGGCATTTATATAAATGCCTAATAACCTCAAGTGAACGATTGACATACTCTAAAATCATACGAATAATCTTCATATTACGTCTACATACTCAGCTAATCAATCCGTCTTAACCTACTGCATCCAAAAATAAAAATAAAAATTATGGAAGACAGCTATAGGAGGTGCCAGATTATAATTCAAAGTCAATTACAGTGAGGCAGAAGCAAGTTAATTATTGACTACAAGTGCAAATTATAAATAATATCCAAAGCCTACACCATTGAATGAGCACAGAACTTGATAGGTCCCCATGAAATTAGTTATTATAGTATTAATCAATTAATATTAAGTATATTTATAGAATGATGGGGAATCGTCTTGGGTGTGAATTGTCCTGACGGGGAATCGTCCATGTTTTGACGGGGAATTGTCTGATGGCAAATTGACTTCACAGCGAATAATCCCGGTAGTCTATGCCTCTCCTCACAGCGTCGCTGTATGTGAGGATATTTTCGCAGCTCTACACCTTTTCATACTGTTTAGACATGCCTCCCAAGGGCCCTGCATCATCTCCAGCATCGGAGGAACCCACTGCAAAGCAGCAGCAGCACTGTACTCTAACTTTGGAGAGGAAATTGGAAATTATAAGACACCATGAGGAGGAGCAGGGAGTCTCAATGACTGGGCGTGCTTTAGGTCTTGCAGCTTCCACCATTGGGACTGCGACCAAGAAAAGGAGATGTACAAGAAAATGGCCATCTCTTTCTCTACATCTACAGGCATTACTTACTTCTACACTATTACTTACAGTACTTCAAAATAGGAAGGGTAAAGTTTAGGTGGGGGCTCCGAGGGGGTCCTGGAACACATCCCCCTTTTTCTATGTACATTTTAATGGGGAAAATCGTTCCAATATATGAAATTTCAAATTATAAAAGTTTTTTTTTGTCCTTATCACTTTCGTTTATCAAGGACGCTTCCAAGAGATTAGGTATGCTAAGCCGACTCCGAACCTTCTGTACCCCTGCACAGTTGTTGATTTTATACATGGGTTTTATTCGCCCCTGTGTAGAGTACAACTCTCATGTATGGGGAGGCTCCCCATATACAGCTCTTCTCAATAGGGTGGAGTCAAAGGGTTTTTGTCTCATTAACTTTCCTCCTTTTACTGGCTCCCTTCGACCTCTGTCTCTTCGCTGCACTCTTGCATTGTTATCTCGTTTCTATCGCTACTTCAATGGTCATTGCTCCTCTGAACTTTCTGCTTGCATCCCTCCACCTCTACGATGGGTGCACGTAGCACCCGTCTAGCAACAAACTTTCATCCCTTTTCTGTCCAACTCTCTAATGCAGGAGTTAACTGTTACTCCCAGTCCTTCATTTATGCAAAAGGTCAATGTCACGAATTTTCTACATCGTGAAATTATGTATTGTGAATCGTGACATCGAGTGATATTGCGGGAGCGACGAATAATTCTGAAATGCATGAGATTTCGCTCATTCTCTCAACCGTCCACTCGCGTACTTATATTCACATCAAGTTGTCAAAACTTTCGTCATTCTTTCGCGAGTGATTGTCTTTATGTACAGACAGTGCATTCCTCTGAGCGATAATTTCTGAATTGTCATTTCTTTGAACTTGCCTCCCCGGCTGTTATTTGGCCACGCCCTTTTCACACGTCCCTTACGTCGGACACTCAAAAACATGGTCAGTCGTCCCTTAGTCACGGAGTGTGGTGCGCCGTGCGTAAGCTCGACCAGGTCTCTTTTCTTAGCGATTTCAGGTCTCAGCTGTAATGGCGTGTATTCCCGAAGCTCCCACCAGCATGGTGATCGACTGTATTACCGACGGTCTCATCCATACCGATTAGTATTTTCTTTTGTTTTTCCTAGGCTTAAGGTTTTGGTTATTTAGCTATTTGTCTGAGTGTTTGAGTGAGTGCATTTCCCTTTCTTTGATCTGAATTGATTCATGTAATGTAAATTTATTTTCTTGTATTCAATAAATTTACAATTCGTTTTCTTGAGCTTTGCTAAATGTAACAGTCGTGTTTGATTTCCCCACATATTTTGTACACTTTTGCTACTCCACATTAGCACAACTCCTTATATTAATCACGACTGGTACTTAGGCCAGCTTTTGGTATTAATTCTTAAATCCGTTGTGCTAGCTAGGAGTTTGGCTCAGCCAAGATCCTGTTTATTATTATTATTATTTTTTTTTTTTTAATGTTGAGAGAAACTAACTTTCTCAGAGGCCAACAGTACAATAATACAGCCTACTTGAGCGTTTAGTCTCTGCTGTGTACTGTTGAGAAAGTCTATAAATTCTTGACTCTAGAGAATTGGCGAAGTAAGCCAGCATAAAAGTGAAATCGCTACTTGATTTCACGAGTCGATTCTCTCATGGTAATCGACTCGATAGTCGTTCCTAGCACACATAGCTATACACTGTATACTTTGTTATACATATTTCATTATCCCCCTGACAGTCAACTCTGGAACTGTCTTCCTCTGTCTGTATTTCCTACTTTCTATGTTCTCCAGTCTTTCAAACGCAGTGTTGTCCAGGCATCTCAAAATGAACGGTTCTTGAATTTGGCTCTCTCTTGTATTGTTTTTGTTTGTTTTTTTTCTTTGAAGGAACAGTTTGTGGGCTCCTGGCCTTTGGTTCCTTCTTCCTTGCACCAAAAAAAAAAAAAAAAATGAAATATCATTATTGTATCCACCCATGTGCACATACATCAGATTTATTAACCTTTTGTGCATAACTACTTTAAATAGCCGTTTCATAAAGAGATTCCATAAAATAGTTGACACGATGGTGACTGTACAGAGCAGGGGTGTCAAACTCATGGCCCTCGGGACGGTCATAAATGGCCCGTGAGATGACAGTAAGATGTATCAGTCCGTGAAACTATAATTGTTATGATTGAAATATAATACTGTTAAGAGACAAAAAGTTCATAAGAAACCTATTATTCATAATGGTAATAATTTAATTTAAATTAAACTTACTAGTAATATCGTTTTTATAAAGGGAAACTTTATGTAAATAACACGAATCCGTTTAAAACCGAAGACAGCCATTGCTGGTAGCTGAAGGAATGAGCCACCAGGTCCAAACATTTTAACTGTCACGAAAGACACGGAGAAGTGGTGTACACCAGTACTACACTGATTAAACCTCGCCGCTTTTTAAGTGAAATAGTGAGTTATACTTCGCTTTTTAATAACTCAATTAAACAAACTATGACTAAATACAGTAAAACCTCACCACAACGGACTAACTGGGGCAAAAGTCATTCCAAAAAACGTGATATTCCGAAAAAAGCGACATAGGAATTTCCCCCTGCTAAGATATTTTCATACATGAAAAGAGCCATGGCCACAATCCTACTTCATTCCATCATTTCCCTCTAAATTGGGGCATTAACCCATTTGCCTCTTAACTTTTCTCAAAGGCCACTATAAATAATTTATTGCATAACACAGTACAGTTTTTGTAAGGTTTATACTCGATAAAGGCCATTGTAACACTCACAGGAAGATATTTTTCATACATGAAGTGTCATAGCCACCATCTTGCATCACCCCACCAGTTCTTTCTATCCCTTTTGATCCTTATCTAAAATTCCACTAAAAATAATTCTTTGCATTACACAGTATAGTTTTAGCAAGGTTTAGACTCGATAATGGCCATATATAACACACAAAATAAGATATTTTCACTTATTAAAAGCATCATGGCCACAATCCTGCTTCACCTCCACCAGTTCATTTTGACTCATGGTAATATCTCATTTGCCTCTTATTTTTTCTCAAATTCCACTATAAATAATTTATTGCATGACATAGTAAAATTTAAGAAAGGCTTCGACACAATAAAGCTCATAATTAAAAAAAAAAAAAAAGTTTTCTTACTGAACCATTCAGACTCGCTTGGCTCACTCTACTCCCCCATCTTGCCTGGTGTTATCATTTGGCATCTGATGAAGGATTCTTCAGGGCAAATCCTTCAGAATCATTTCCCATTATCTTCAGGGTCATCATCAAGGAACCGTGAATCAGTCTCAATTGTTTTCACTGATAAGAGCTGAACTGAGAATGGGAATCGGAGCTGTAGCCCGTACCGTGTGTGTATAATCTTAAACATTTTTCAAATACTACACTGTACACATTATACATCCTAATTTTTACAATCTTACAAATACGATCACTCTGTCTGTATATTTCACTTATCACTCATCACCATCGAGCAGTATATCAAGGGACTTAGGGAAAATGACGTTGGGGGGAAATGATGTGGAGGAAAAATAGGTACGTCATCAGCTCACCACAAACCGCTCGCCATGTGATTAAAGCTGATGTCTTAATATTAATGCAGACCCCTTTTCTAATTTTTTAGCATTTAGAAAGAACATTATGGGTATAACTTAATTATAAACACATCAAATACTGTACTGTATGTACCGTGTGGTGCCGTGTGGTGTATTTAATTTTAAGCATTTTTCAAATACTATACTATACACTTTATACACCTTAATTTTTACAATCTTACAAACAAATACGATCACTCTGTCTGTATATTTCACATATCACTTGTCACCATCGAGCAGTATATCAGGGACTTAAGGAAAATGACGTTGGGGGGAAATGATGTGGAGGAAAAATAGTTACGTCGCCAGCTCACCACGAACCGAAGCAGGAGTACACACACCGCTCGCCGTGTGATTAAAGTTGATGTCTTAATATTAATGCAGACCTCTTTTCTAATTTTTTGCATTTAGAAAGAACATTATGGGTATAACTTAATTATAAACACTTTAAATACTGTGCTGTATGTACACTTAGAACAACAGCTACGCTGCCAGCCCACCACCAACTAACACACGAACACACAAACCGCGCCGACAATATGGCCACCCTGTCGTGAGGTTAGGCAGTCCGGACCACTTCTAGATTTTTCGGAGTTTTTCTGATATATAAGAAATAATTCCGGTCGGCTCCCTGACTCCAAAAAAAGCGACTTCCGGTGTACTGAAGTCCGTCGTAGTGAGGTCATGCTGTATATGCAAAATTGAGGTATACCTTTGAAATAAAGTAGGGAGACGCTAAACCGGTAACCACCACCCTGTGCCAGGCTTCGCTACTGTAGGCTATGCCGCCACGTGTTCAGGTTCATGTTGAGTGGGCGGTTTTATTCAAGTACAGTAAACCCTTCATAAGCCGAACTATATGGGGCTCTACCCTGGTTCAAATTACCGATTTTTCCGGCTTACCGAATTTTCACCCCCCCAAAATTGCTAAATTACCGAATTTTCACCCCCCAAAATTCCTAAGACAATACCTATTACTTGTCCTTTCAACACTAAATTAAAGAAGCATATATAAATAAATAAGTTATGACAAAAAACAATTTAGTGCATTTAATATACATTTAACCCCTTCAGTGCTGGGTGTATTTTCATTTTGTTCTTGCTGCCACCAGACAATTTTAGTCAGTGAAGGTTAGATCTGTGGAAGTGCACGGGGTTGGTACAGCCTTCGTTAGCCCCTTCAGTATGTGAGTCCAGTCCTGAGTGCCATAAAATCGGCTGGAGGAAGAGTAAATAAAGTAGAAATAGACGTCACAGTACTGAAGTGGTTAATTGGTAGAAAATCATTCACAGAGGCAGTACAGACCAACGGTAGTGTGTGCTGGAGATGGATTTTCACCCCCCCAAATTGCAATAACAATATTTATTACTTGTGTTCTTAACACTAAAGTAAAGGAGCATATACAGTGTATAAATTAATAAAGAAAGACAAAAAAGAAAGAATTCAGTGCACATAATTTGCCTTTCGTCAGAGGAGGTAGAATCGTCGGCAGTTTGTTTTGTTTTGGAAACGGAAGTGGTGGAGGTGGTTGAGTTCACACTAAATTCTAAAAAGTACCCACTATTTATTTCACTCTACATTAAGAACTAAACTTAAATGTAATCACTGTAATAGACTGCAGTGTAACACCTTTCATTACAGGCAGTAGATTCTTCGGCAGTTTGTTTTGTTTGGGAGACGGAGGTGGTTGAGTTCACACTTTAATGTAAATTCTAAACAGTACCCAGTATTTATTTCACTCTATATTAAGAACTAAACTTAAATGTAATTACTGTAATAGACTGCAGTGTAACACCTTTCGTTACAGGCAGTAGATTCGTCGATCCTCGGCAGTTTGTTTTGTTTTGTAGATGGAGTTGGTGGAGGTGGGTGAGTTCACACTTTAACGTAAATTCTAAACAGTACCCAGTATTTATTTCACTCTATATTAAGAACTAAACTTAAATGTAATCACTGTAATAGACTGCAATGTAACACTTTCAGTAATAATAGTACTGAACTTTAATCATGATCACTACACTAAGTCACATGCGCACTTTTTTTTTTTTTTTAGCTTCATTCCTTTACGACTAAAGGTGCCAGTATCACTTCTTTTAAGCTTTGAACCTTCCATGGGAAGGCAAAAGGAGAGCACTGCTCAGCACTAGATGACAGTAAGAATGGCGTAACTGCCATCTCCAAAAGCAAGCAGCAGACAGGCGCCACGTGTCCGTCTGGTGCCATTTCTCCCCCTACTTTTGCATTTTGGCCTACTTTCATACGTGGTCTCGGCCTGAGTACGGCTAACTGAAGATTCTGCCTTCTATAAGTTCGGCTTATGCAAGGTTTACTGTACTTATTATTGTTCTCGAGCACTGCAAATTTTTAAAATGTAATAAAAATGTAAATCATCTATTTATCTCTTTTCCAGGCTCTCTCTCTCTCTCTGCTTGTTTGACTGTCTTTACATCCTCGAATTAACCCCTTAAACACAGGTCGTCACTTTCGTTATGGTCGGGTGCAATGGATCATACTGTGGGCCGTAACTTAAGTGACTCTGTGTTATTTTTAATTCCCCCGGGCTTTCAGGTGGTGACTTGTATCATCTATCAGCACCGCCAATGTCCAACAATAGTCAGAGCTGCTAATGTCATCAGTACTCCCATCCATTGTTGACAATTTAGCCATTTTCCCCCATTCTAGACTCCCCTCCCAACCTCCCCTCCATTACCCTCTCGTGTCGTCTGCTCAGCCGCTCTGTTCTACGTAAATCTTCCTCGGATTTTTCCACTGTTTTCATCCATTGAAATGAGCCCTATGCCCTATTCTTATACAAATGTGGAAGCCTGCTTGGAAAAGTTTGAAAGGAATGAGAGAGTGTTTCTGATTGGAGATATGAATGGAAAAGTAGGGAATGAGAAGGTGGATGGAGTGGTTGGTGAGTGGGGTGTGCCTGCAGAGATGGATGAGAATGGCAGTGCTTTAGTGGACATTTGTGCTGAGAGGGGGTTGGTGGTAGTTAATACCCTCTTCAGGCACAAAATGATCCATAGGTATACATGGCGAGTGGTGAGAAGAGAGGACCGGGGAATGAATGAACGGAAGGCAATGATTGACTATGTGTGTGTGGATGAAAGGATGAGAATATGTATAATGGATGCAAGAGTATATAGAGGTTGGGGGAGTGGACTTTCTGACCACCACTTGGTGGTGGCCAGAATCAGAATCCAAACAAGATGGAGGAAGAGAAGAAGGGAAAGACAGGAGGAAGTATGTGTTACAAGGAGGGTAGAAAAGTTACAAGAGGATGGAATAAAGGCTGAATATAAAAGGGAAGTGGAGGAGCGATTGGGTAAATATAGATTGGAGCAGATGGGGGACGTGGAGGGTGTGTGCAAGGTATTCACAGAAGAAATCTGTGCAGCATGTGAGGTGGTGTGTGGGGTGAAGAGAAGACGAAAGGGGGTTCAGGGAACAGCATGGTGGACTGAAGAGGTGAGAGAGGCTGTGGCACAAAAGAAGAAAGCATATAATGAGTGGATGAGGAACAGGGGCGACGAAGAAGCTGAGAGACGGACGAGAGAGTTATATGTAGTGAGGAGGAGAGAGGTGAAAAGATTAGTAAGAGAGAGTAAGAAGAGAGTGGATGAGGAATTTGGAAGGAATTTGAGTGCAAAGTGGAGGGAATGTAAGAAAATGTTCTGGAAGGAGGTAAAGAGAGCTAGACAGGGTGCCAACGAAGTCAGTGGGGGTGTGAAAGATAAAAATGGTAGATTACTAGTGGAGAAGGGAGAAAAAGTAAACAGATGGAGAGAACACTTTAATGAACTGTTGAACATAGAGAATGAAAGTAATGCAAGTATAAGTGGCTGGGGAATGGCAGGGAGAAGGAGGGTTGTGAGAAGAGAGGAAGAAATCACCAGGATGGAAGTGGTGGAAGCAATGAAGAAAGTTAAAATGGGGAAAGCCCCAGGAATTGATGGAGTGTGTGGTGAAATGCTGAAGCATGGGGGAGAGATAGTAATAGAATGGATGTGGAAGGTGTGCAGATTGGCTTGGGAGGAGGGTAGAGTCCCGGAGGATTGGAAGTCAGGTATAATTATTCCTCTGTACAAAGGAAAAGGGGAAAAAGCAGTGTGTGGTAATCATAGGGGCATTTGCCTTCTCAGTGTAATAGGAAAAATATATGGTAGGATACTTATTGACAGAGTTAGGGAAATTACTGAGGAATTAGTTGGAGAAGAACAAGGAGGTTTTAGGAAGGGAAGAGGTTGTGTAGACCAGATATTCATTCTTAGATCC
>JAGKTI010006215.1:0-22357 GCA_018397915.1 Birgus latro | reverse complement strand
ATATATATATATATATATATATATATATATATATACAGTAGGCGCGGAAAGTGTTGACGCCATCTTAAAAAAAGAAAACATTCTTGTGGTTAGCAAGGAGAAACAAATAAATTAACACTCACCATTGAATTTAGTATTTACTGGCATTCCCCTTCACCTTTATTATCTTCTTAAGGCGTCTGGGGAGACTGATGGCGTAGTTTTGCAGAACAGACGGACTAAAACTGCTCCATAGCTGCAGCCTCAAGTTTAGGCAAAGATGATGTGTCCATACTACGCAGCTGCCGCTTCATGTGCGCCCATAAATTCTCAATGGGATTGATATCTGGGCTGTTTCCGGGCCAATCTCGAATAAAGGGAACCTCACAGTCTGTTAGCCACTGTTTCACTGACTTTGCAACATGTGCAGGGGCAGAATCTTGCATAAATACTCTTGCCTTGGTTTTATCAAAAGAGTCACTTAAAACATCACATAAGAGCTCCAAATAATTGTTCTGGTTCACTTTTTCATTTGCAGGTAGAATTACCAACCTACCAACACCATAATATGTAAAGCAGCCCCAAGCCATGAGTGAGGCTGGGTATTTAACAAACTTGGAAGTGTACTTAGGATCCAGGGGGTCACTGCCTGGTTTGCGGTACACTCGTGATGAAGGGGTACCAGTGACAGTAAATGTTGACTCATCACTCCAAAGCACAGTTTTCCATTGCTCCTCACTCCAGGCAAGATATTTCTTACAAAAATTTACTCTCTTTTTCTTCTGAAGTGCAGTTAGCAGTGGTTTTTTACGAGCACAAAAACTCCTGTAGCCCAGATCGTCATGCAACAGCTGCTGCACACTTCTGACAGACACATCTGCCAGCAACTGTGGGTTCTTTTCTTTTAAATCCCGTGCTGTTAGCCTTGGATCCTTGCTAACTTGCCTTGAGATCAGCTGACGGGTCCTGAAGGTTGTCTTACGAGGTCTCCCAGGCTTGGGAAGTGGAGTGGGAGGAATGGCCTCCCCACTGTCCTTGAACCGCTTCACCAGTCTCTGCACTGTCCTCAGTCTAACACCATCTGATTTGCAATAAATGGGAGTTTGTGGCCAGCTTTGTATAAAGTAATCACTTCCACACGTTTGTCCTTGCTTGTGGGTACTTTAGGCATGATGAGAATGTGGTAGGTAACCAAATAACTGTGTTATTTGAGTCAAAACATGCCCTCGTGGTGCATCACACACAGAGACAATCCTCCTCCTGTGGCTGCCCAAACATTACTGAGCCTGCTCCTGTGGTGCCAAACCTATCAAGCAGCGTTGCCAGCTCCCACTGAAAAAGCGTCAGCTCATTTCGCATCACAGGGGAGGGTAGTATTGACCTTACTTCACTTAACGCGAAAAAGAATGACGTCGGCAAAAAAATGTCAATACTTTCCGCGCCTACTGTAAAGTGGAGACTTAGTTATCCAACTTCAGAAGTTTCCACAAGTCCTACAGTAGTCGACCAGTGCTGAAAAACCATCCTAGGAGAAAGCTGAAGGTATGTGCCATATGCATATAAAATTATAATATTCTAGGACTAATAACTGATTTTTGTCAAATATTTTTAAAAAGTCAGTCGGAGCATGAATATCCCCACGGGAATGGCCCTGCGAGCCTCCGACAACCCCCTCGGCGTAGGGGTTAAGCTGTAAACATCAGTCTTGTAAAAACATACAGGTACAGTATATATCTTTGCTGGCCCTTGAGACTGTAACTAAATTAAGAATTGGCCCTCGAAAGGTTTTGAGTTTGACTGGTATAGAGGGAGTGTATACCAAGGGGATTATCATACTTACAGTAGACACAAACATGTCAAAGGTTGCATATGATGTTTAGTCCAAATATTAATTACAGTAAAACCTACTAGAACGGACTAATTGGGGCCAAAGTCATTCCGAAAAACGCGATACTCCGAAAAAAGCGACATGGGGATTTCCCCCTGCTAAGATATTTTCATACATGAAAAGGGTCATGGCCACAATCCTACTTCATTCCACCATTTCCTTCTAAATTGGGGCATTAACTCATTTGCCTCTTAACTTTTCTCAAAGGCCACTATAAATAATTTATTGCATAACACAGTACAGTTTTTGTAAGGTTTATACTCGATAAAGGCCATTGTAATACTCAAAGGAAGATATTTTTCATACATGAAGTGTCATAGCCACCATCTTGCATCACCCCACCAGTTATTTCTATCCCCTTTACTCCTTAACTTTTCTAAAATTCCACTAAAAATAATTCGTTGCATTACACAGTATAGTTTTAGCAAGGTTTAGACTCGATAATGGCCATATATAACACACAAAATAAGATATTTTCGCTTATTAAAAGCATCATGTCCACCATCCTGCTTCATCTGCACCAGTCCATTTTGACTTGTGGTAATATCTCATTTGCCTCTTATTTTTTTCTCAAATTCAACTATAAATAATTTATTGCAGTAAAGGAAGAGGATATTCGCAGGTTTAAACATACAGAAATGACAATGATTAGGTGGATGTGCAGTGCGTCCCTGCGTACAAGGCCTGGGGGAGCTGGGTTTATGATGGAAGAGTTGAGAGGAAGGATGGGACTTGAGTGTATTGGTGTTGTGATGAGGAGAGGTAGGCTGAGGTGGTTTGGACATGTGGAGAGGATGGGGGATGATAATTGGGTACAGAGGGTGAGAGGTGTTAATATTGGGGGAGGGGCTGGGAGGGGTAGACCGAGAAAGACATGGGACGAGGTCATTAAGTGTGACTTAAGGGTTAAGGGACTGAACAGGGAGGCTGCCAGGGATCGAGCAGCGTGGAGAGCCGCCATTAGGTGACGAAGGCCGACGCATGCAAGCATGTTGGAGACTTCAAAAACGAAACGAAACGAACGAAACACAGAAAAATTTAAGCAAGGCTTGGACACAATAAAACTCATAATAAAAACATAAAAAACAATTTTCTTACGTTACCATTCACACTCCCTTGGCTATCTCTGAACCCCTCACCTTGCCTGGTGTGTTATCATCTTTCAGCACCTGATGAATGATTTTTCAGAGCAAATCTTTCAAAATCATTTTCCATTATCTTCAGGGTCATCATCAAGGAACAGTGAATCACTGTCCCAATTGTTTTCACTTAAAGAGCTGAATTGTGGATGGGAATCGGAGGTGTAGCCCGTACCGTCACACGTGTGGTGTACTTAATTTTAAGCATTTTCAAGTACACTTTATACACCTTAATTTTTACAATCTTACAAACAAATATGATCACTCTGTATATTTCACTTATCACTCGTCACCGTCGAGCAGTATATCAGGGACTTAGGGAAAATGACGTTGGGGGAAAATGACGTGGAGGAGAAATAGTGATGTCGCCAGCTCACCACGAACCGACGCACGAACACACACACACAGTCTTAATATTAATGCAGACCCCTTTTCTAATTTTTTAGCATTTAGAAAGAACATTATGGGTATAACTTAATTATAAACACTTCAAATACTGTACTGTATGTACCATGTGTGTGCTGTGTGGTGTACTTAATTTTAAGAATTTTTCAAATACTGTACTGTACACTTTATACACCTTAATTTTTACAATCTTACACACAAATACGATCACTCTGTCTGTATATTTCACTTATCATTCGTCACCGTTGAGAAGTATATCAGGGACTTAGGGAAAATGACGTTGGGGGAAATGATGTGGAGGAAAAATAGTGACGCCGCCAGCTCACCACGAACTGAAGCAGGAACACACACACCGCTCGCCGTGTTTAATGATTAAAGCTTGATTGTCTTAATATTAATGCAGACCCCTTTTCTAATTTTTTAGCATTTAGAAAGAACATGATGGGTATATTTAAATTATAAACACTTCAAATACTGTACTGTATGTACACTTTGAACAATAGCTATGCTTCCAGCCCACCGCCAACCAACGCAAAAACACACAAACTGTGCCGACAATATGGCCACCCTGTCGTGAGGTTAGGCAGTCCGGACCGCTTCTAGCTTTTTTGGAGTTTTTCTGATATATAAGAAATAATTCCGGTTGGCTTCCTGACTCCGAAAAAAGCGACTTCCGGTGTACTGAAGTCCGTTGTAGTGAGGTCATACTGTACATGTAAGGACAGAAGACGTTTCTTACACAAAAATTACGGAAGTCAAAGCCATCCAGATTCCATTCAACATCCAAAATCAAAATTCTTGGATAAACACAAACATCTAACTCCAAACTAATGTTTGATCTGTCACATCAGAATATTTCTCTCACGAGCCAGCCCTTGATATCACCACTCCAAAGCTTGTTATCTGACACCGCTATACAGGGTGTAATGCAGCATTATCTACCGAATGCTGAGTCCTTTATATCATGCCCTGAGTGAAAGAAAATAGAAATTATGTGACCACGACTTTGTATTTCATTCTCCCTCCCCTCCCTCGCACCATCACTCATTCCCCCACCCACCTTCCCTTCTCTCTCTGGCCCCCCCTCTTACACCACTGTGACTTGCCGTGCATAAAGGAGCCAGCCTAAGGCACGGGGTACCAGAGGATAGGTGATTATTTATGACCGCGACTGTACATGTGCTACATCAGAATACTCTCTCTCTCTCTCTCTCTCTCACACACACACACACACACAGACCGCTCGCTGGTGCAGTGGTAACGTTCTCGCTTGCCATCTGGTAGACGGGAGTTCGAGCCTTGCTCAGGTTGCAAAAAGTTTCACTGACGAAGTGGGTGGTTACTGTCCCCCTTGAGCAAGGGGATGGGTGTGTGTGTGTGTGTGTGTGAAGGTCACAGCCTTACCCTTAGATTGGACTATATGAGCTCTCAGCTCCCTTCTGGGAGGGTTAAAGCTGACGATCACGACCAGCAAGTGATCCTGACCGACCCAGTGAATTACACATACACACACCACAAATTATATACGAAGGTCACACACCTAACGTAAACACTCACTCAAGTTGGTGAGCACATGACTGCATTTGACAGGGGTAGTAGTAGGAGCCATGGTGGTGCTGTAGTATTCCACGTGGTCAAATAGAAATGCAGACGGATGAAGAGGCAACTAATCAGCAGGCAGAATGTGGGAGACTAAGGCAGCTCAGCCGGTCTGTCTGGCGGCGCGGTTTAAATTGTCGAAATGGCAGGGATAACCATGTTGAACAGTGAAAAAGGGTATAGATTTATAAATGTCAAAACAACGAGTTGTTGAATAATGATCGGTCGAAAAATGAGGGCTTGATGTATATGTATTTCTAACATCCTAACCCCTAGCCCCCCGCCCCTTTTTTTTTCACCCTACCCTGTTCTTCACCCATCTTATCTTCTGTAATGCTCAGCATCCTTTCTATTAATATTCTGCTGTACACCTGTCCTGGTATGCTCAATAAGCTGATCCCTTAATACAACGCTTTTCTCTAGTACCTGTGTAGCTACAGTATTTTGCCTGATGCCACATCCTCTAAAGGCTGGCTGTGATATCTGTCTCTGCCTTTTACTTTAGCAATACACTGTACCTTTAATGACATACAGGGATCACATGGACAGTGCTCTTTCTCCCCTGTTCCTAGAAGAAAATACTGTTTCATAATTTTATAATCAGGACAATGACTTACCTCTTCCTCCTCCTCTCTTCCTCTTCTTCATCCTCTGCTTCTTCATCTTCATTTTCATTGTTGTTATTGTTATTATTGTTGTTATTGAGGTACTGTGGTGTTAGGTCATCCCCAGCTTCACTCCCTGATGTGCTGGAGCTGCCATCAGACTTGCCTGGGGACTCAACCAGCTGTAATATCACACACTCACTTAACATTAAAATCATAATTTATCTTTTGCAGCATGAGTGATTATTCCTAGTACATGTAAAATCATCGTTTTTTTTTTTTTTATGTGTCCGACTCAGGGCAAAGGGTTCAGGGCCTATTTCTTGGGGGCAGTGGCCTATCCCAAGGCCCAGTAGTCCTCCTACACACCTCCACATGTCACCACTTCGACACTAACACTCACCATCCATTCTGAATACATGCTAGGGCTGTCTCATACAGGACTGGTGTACTGGTATTAGCGGGGGTATTTTTATGACATGTTGGTGGGTCTCTGGTAGATCAGGAAAGTCTGATTATATGAAATTTGAATCCATATACTGTTCCCTGGCCCAGCTGGGATTCGAACCTGGGTCCATTAGGACTGCAGGCTGTCTCTCTACCGATTCAGCCACTGTAATTGTCATACTAAGAGGGTTAACTGAGACTACACTTAATCCCTGTTGAACTATGGGGTCTCTCCCAACTAAAAATAAAATATTTGGCAGCAGTAAGAAAAATGTAGAAGGCATCACAGTACTGAAAAGATATGAAAATCCTGAAACATCATCATCATCATGACTTTTATTTTCACCTAAAGATTGGATGAGGTAGGATTCAAAAACAAGGAAAGAGAAAGTGTGAAAGCAGGAGAAAATAACTACAGCATGCCTACTGAATTACGACACAATCATTCACAGATCATTCATGCTCCCCAAATATTACCTCCACATCACAAGCCTATCTTCAAATATATATTCAATTTTTCTTCATACAACCGTTTTACATAAACTTGCCATGTAGTCCTCCTGTGAACTACCATACTGAAAAGTGGTGTCAAACCGCTTTTCGGTCTGGGGAGGCAGTGGCTCGATCGGTAGAGAGGTGGCCTGCAGTCCTATCGGACCAAGGTTCAAATCCCCGCTGGGGCAGTGAACAGTTTAAGGATTTGAATTTCATAAAAAGCAAACTTTACCGATTTACCAGAAATCCTGCCAATGTGTCGTAAAAACACCCCCACTAATACCAATAAACCAGTCCTGTATGAGACAGCCCTAGCAAGTACTCAATATGGAAGGAGGGTGTTAACGCCGAAGTGGTGACATGTAGGAGGACTACTGGGCCTTGGAAGCAGGCTGTGAAGCCTATGCCCAGAGTTGGACACACACACACAAAATTGCTTCCCCACACAACCAACCAACTCGCTCTCCTGTCAGTTTCCTAATGTCATCAGCTTCCATATTTCACTTTCTCACACTCATTTACCATACCCATCATCTTCATGGGGGCACTCACCATCCACTCACTTGATGTAGTGCTGCTCTCAGGTGTCTGCCCTTTCCTTTCCTTCCATCCTCTTCTGTCTTTATTTCCTTCGTTCTTTCCTCGTCCTTCTGCCTACAAGTGACTTTACACTCCCTCTTCTGTCTTTCTTTCCTTCATTCATTCCTCTTTTTTCTGCCTGTGGGTGACTCAACACTGAGTGACCAGCCAAATGGTTTCCTGTAAACCAGGAAACCATTTACTACACTGGGTGGTAACCATAAAACCAAACTATGGCACCTCGTGGTTAAGTGGGTAATGAAGGCATTCAAACCAGATTGAGCCAGTGCAGGTTTATATCCAAGGGGTCGTTGGGGTTTATTGCTCACATAATGCCACCCAGGGACAAGTGAGGCTGGTCACTCTCATCTTAAATGTCAGGACCAACTTGCCTAGCCCCGAGCTCCTATGCTCCTCATGGGGCAATGTAGGATTGGATGATGGATGAATGGATGGATCATCATTTTGGTCTATCTCCCTCCCAACTTCAAACTCACTCTAATATAGCCTTCACAACTCTGCTTAAGATCATTCTCTCAATATGACCATACCATCAATGCACACATTATTCTACCCTATTATCAAGCTTCCTTACCCTGTATCTTTCACTAATAACATTGTTTCATGATGTATTCATTCTACACACACCACTCACTTTCAGTAATGGCCCCATTCCAATTCCATTGCCCTTATTCTTGACTTTTCACACTCATCCCATATCAAAGGCTCACACCCATACATTAATGTGGGCGATAACATACTTTCATGCAATCATTTTCCAAGCTTCATATTCATACCTCTGTTCTGTATCAAGACCTTCATAGCACCAGCCACCTTCTTCTGTGTGCCATTCTACTTTCCACTTCCTCAACACAATTATCTCTCCTTTTTATAACACAATGAAGTGTTTAAATTCCTTATCCAATTCAAGTCTTTCTCCATTCACCAGCACATCAAACTGAGAGTCATCTGCTCTCTCAACAGCCATGACTTTACTTTCAGTCCACAGTGCTCACAAATATTCACAAGGCTCTGAATAAGCCTGGAAATATCCTGTTTACTAAAGCCAGGTACTTTGACCTTCACCATCCACATTCTCTTTCCACAACTTAAGGTTTATCTCTCTCATAACCCATCATTCATTAAGCTGTGTATTATAAGTACAGTATATATTACTACAGTATCACTAATCATTCACTCAGACATACACCTACTCTTACAAATGCTTCACTTCTGTTTCAATTTAAATTTTTACACCTTCCAACATTTTTTTTTCTTTAATATATGCAAGGAAGAAGGAACCAAAGGCCAAGGGCCTGCATACTGTTTCTTCCAAGAAAAAGCAAAAACAATACAAAGAGCCAAATTCAAGGTCCATTCATTTCGAGATGCCTGGACACACTGCGTTTGAAAGACTGGAGATCATAGGAAGTAGGGAATACAGACAGAGGAAGACAGCTCCAGAGTTGACCAGTTGCATAAATGAAGGACTGGGAGTAATGGTTAACTCTTGCATTAGAGAGCTGGACAGAAAATGGATGAGAGTTTGTTGCTAGACGGGTACTACGTGCCTGTCGTAGAGGTGGAGGGATACAAGCAGACAGTTCAGAGGAACAGTGACCGTTGAAGTAGCGACAGAAGAGAGATAAAGATGCAACAGTGCAGTGAAGAGACAAAGGTTGAAGGGAATCAGTAAGAGAAGGAGAGTTAATGAGACGAAAAGCCTTTGACTCCACCCTATTGAGAAGAGCTGTATGTGGGGAGCCTCCCCACACATGAGAGTTGTACTCCATACACAGGCGAATAAAACCCGTGTACAAGGTCAACAACTGTGCAGGGGTAAAGAAAGTTCGGAGTCGGCTTAGCACACCTAATCTCTTGGAAGCAGATTTCACAAGATATGTAATATGTTCTTTCCAAGACAAATCCCGAGAGAATGAAATCCCAAGCATGTTCAAGGATGATGCAGGACTGAGCTGGACATTATTAAACATTAGTGGGTAATCCTGAGGAAGATTTTCTCGGGTTGATAAGTGTAAGAACTGTGTTTTTGATGCATTAAAAATAACAAGATTATTTTTAACCCAATCAGAGATACGAGCCAAGTCAGACATTAGGTGTGCCATAGCCTCATCCCTTTTGTGTTGAAGTAACTGCTGAGATAGACGTTGCAGAAACCGAATGGATATGTGAAGGGTGGAATCATCAGCATATGAGTGGATAGGGTTAGATGGACAGCTTAGAAGGTCATTGATGAATCAGAGGAAGAGAGTTGGCGATAGGACAGAGCCCTGAGGAACACCACTGTTGATAGGTCTAGGAGAAGAATGATGCCTGTCTACAACAGTGGCTATAGAATGACCAGAAAGGAAGCTAGAGATGAAGGCACAGATAGAAGGATAGAAACCGTAGGAGGGCAGTTTGGAAATTAAAGATTTATGCCAGACTCGATCAAAAGCCTTTGAGATGTCAAGTGCAATGGCAAAGCTTTCGTCAAAGTCCCGAGGGGCAGATGACCAGGAGTCTGAAAGGTAGGTGAGAAGATCGCCAATGAAGCATCCATGACGGAACCCATACTGACAGAAAGAAGGCTGTGACAGGAAAGATGCTTTAAGAGTTTTCTGTTAAGAATTGACTCAAAAACTTTTGAGACACAGGATGTTAAAGCAATTGGACGATAGTTAGAGGGTTGGGAATGGTCACCCTTCTTTGGGAATGGCTGAATGAGAGCAAACTTCCAGGAAGAAGGAAAGGTACAAGTTGACAGACAAAGGCAAAAGAGTTTACCTAGGCAGGGTGTAAGCACAGAAGCACAGTTCTTGAGGACAACAAGAGGGACTCCATCAGGCCCATATGCCTTGTTAGTACTGAGGCCAGTGATGGCAGAAAATACATCAGCTGAAGAAATTTTAATGTCAGTCATGAGGAAGTCAGAGGGGGGAAGTGATGGAGGAACAGCACCAGAATCGTCTAAGGTGGAATTGGAGGAGAAAGTCTGCGCAAAGAGATCTGCTTTATCAGTAGAAGAAATAGCTACTGAGCCATCAGAGTAGAAAAGAGGAGGGAAGGATGATGAGGTAAAGTTGTTAGAAAGGTTTTTGGCAAGGTGCCAGAAGAAGTGAGAAGAATTCGAGTTGGAGAGCTGAGAACATTTAGCATGGATGAAATTATTTTTAGCAGAGCGAAGAACAGGTTTAGCACGATTCCGGGCAGAAATATAAAAAAGATGTGATTCAGGGGTGGGTTGGCACCGGTACCTTTTACAGGCCCTCTCCTAGTTGCGGACAGCATTAGAACAAGCGTGATTAAACCAAGGCTTTCTTGCATTAGTCAGAGGATATGAGAAAGGAATGTATGCTTCCATGCCCGAGAGAATAACCTCCGTAATACGCAAGGCACACTCAGATGGCTCTCGGCCATGGAAGCAATAATCACTCCAGAGAAAATCAAAGAAGTACTGCCTGAGGACCTCCCAGTCTGCAGCTCCAAAGTGCCACAGGCAGCATTTCTTTGGAGGGTCCACAGGCCGTACCGGAGCGATAGGACAGATTAAGGTAATAAGGTTATGATCGGAGGAGCCCAACGGAGAGAAAAGATTAACAGTGTAAGCAGAAGGATTAGTTGTTAGGAAAAGGTCAGGTATGTTGGAATTCTCTCCAAGGCGGTCAGGGATATGAGTAGGGTGCTGTACAAGCTGCTCTAGGTCATTAAGGATAGAAAAGCCGTAGGCATGTTCACCAGGTGGATCAGTGAAAGGAGAGGAGAGCCAAAGATGGTGGTGAACATTGAAATCTCCTAGAATGGAGATTTCAGAGAATGGAGAAATGGATAGAATGTGTTCCATTGTAGAAGTAAGATAGTCAAAGAATTTTTCATAGTCAGTAGAATTCAGAGATAAGTAAACAGCACAAATATATTTAGTCAGAGAATGACATGCAAAAAATCGTCCATAGTCTCTTCACCGTGTCATATACTTTTGCCATGACCATGAATACTACAAATATTTTGCAATTCTTTCCTACATTCCTGAAACCTAATAATACATGGATAAAAAAATCATTTCATAAAATGTATGAAGATGTTGGGATGGCAATGCACCAAAGTCACCGGAACAAGGTTGTTGTAGTTAAACAATATGTAATCTACTCCAATTTTTTTCTTTTAATGACATACTTTTTTGCACTGCAAGGATGGTTAACAGCTATACCATTACTTTGACACTTTTCAAGTGCACTAACCATACACCTTAATGACACGTACTGGAGTTAAAAAAAAAAAAACGTAGGGATGGGATTACATGTAGTTTTCTTACCTCAACCGTGTTCTAATGTTTTTTGGTGATGCACTGCAATCCCTACATCTTAATACATTAGATGAATTTTATTTTTTATGCAGTACTTGTTTCACAGATTCTTTAAGCCTCTGTGTAAGACAACCCCAATGGTTATTTCAAGTTATTCAGATTAAGACTGCAGTAGTAGTGAAGGAATTAATGAAGGCTCTGAATAACCCACTCCCATTTGAAGTCTCTCTTGAACTAAATAAAAATATCTGGAGATAACAAAAGGGGCCCTGAGACAGTGTGACACCCATGCCTTGCGATTGGCCTATGGCTGAACTTCTGACCTACCTCTGTGAGTCTGATCTACAAATGACTGTTCTCAGATCTGAAATATACAGTGCTTCATCCCTGCATGACCATTAACCCCTCCACTATGTTTGGTTTAATTTAGATTAAAAGTGTTTAAGTTGACCTTGCCCAGTGACCTTGACTTTTCACCTATTGTTCTCTATCTATCTACCTATTGCCAGATGCCTTAATCCTGTAAGGAGTGGCCACAAAAAAAAATTGCCTCCATGTCGCTCTGTCCCCTGTCATTTCACTGCCCTGCTCCCAGCTCACACCCCACTCTCTCATATACCTCTCCACTCCATCCCTCCATCTCATCCTTGGTCTCCCCCTCCCTCTCCCCCCTCCACTTCACTCATACACTCTCCTCATCAGTGTCTCATTCTCCATTCTCTCCACATGGCCAAACCACCTTAATGTGTTCTTCCTAATGCTTCCTATCACATCCACATCCACATCCACACCACAATGCTCCTTCACCTCCTCATTTGTCAGTCTGTCTCTCCATTTGACTCCACATGCTCCTCTCAAATAACTCATTTCCACTGCTTTCACTCTTGACTTGTCCCTCCAACAGGGTCCAAGCTTCACTTCCATAGAGTTGGTATCACAAAACTGTTATATAGCAGCTTTTTCACTTCCATGCTCACTTCCCTGTTCCTTATCACTGCTTTCAAGGAACCAGCAACCTTTCTTCCCTGCAGCACCCTTTCAAGCACTTCACCCTCTAAATTTCCATCCTTACTCATCACACTACCCAAGTACTTAAATGAACTCACATTCTCCATATCCTCCCCATCCAATCTTACTGTACATTCACTGACTTCACTTCTCTCGAAGACCATCACTTTACTCTTCCCTACATTCACCTTTAGATTCCGTTTCTTACACACTCTCCCAAATTCATCTACCAAGCCTTGCAGTTCCCTTCGTCTTCACTTAACAACACAGTATCATCTGCAAACAGAGTTCTCAAAACTTAATAATCTAATCTTTGGCTTACTGTAAACTGTTCCACCAAATATAACCCAAGATGAAAGTTAGAGGGCTGAAAGTTTGACACTACCCTGTCACCTTAAATTTTGACTGATTGTTCTCAAATTTGAAACATTTCACCCTTTCCTCACCCTCTACTTTCCTACTTAGTTTTGTGCAAATTGGATCGTAACTGTAAAAGATGAACTATTCCAAACCTATCAACTTTAACATTTTTCAGGCAATATCTACCATGCTTTTGACCCAGCAGAGAATGATACCCTTGTGAAAAAAACACAAATGAACAGTTTTGCCATTTTTGAGCTGAATGGATCATGAATTTGGCTCTCTTTTGTATTGTTTTTACTTTTTCTTGGAAGGAACAGTATGTGGGCCCTGGCCTTTGGTTCCTTCTTCCTTGCATTTAAAAAAAAAAAAAAAAAGATGAAGAAAAAGAAGAAGAAAGAAGAATATGGAGAAATCAGGATTTTTGAAGATCATGTTTTAAAGTGTCAGGGTTGTGTTTTAGCTACTTAAGATGTTATAGGTATAGACGAGCCAAGCTGTGGTGCACAAGAAGAAAGCATATAATGAGTGGATGGGAGGCAGAGGCATGGAGGAAGCTGAGAGACAGAATAGATAGTTATATGTAGAGAAGAAGAGAGAGGTGAAAAGATTAGTAAGAAGGGGTAAGAAGAGAGTGGATAAGGACTTTGGAGAAATGGGGGGAATGTAAATACAGTATTTACATGTTCTGGAAGGAGGTAAAGAGAGTCAGACAGGATGATACTGAAGGTAGTTGGAGAGTGAAAGATAAAAATGACAGATTGCTAGTGGAGATGAGAGAAAAAGTGAGCAGATGGAGAGAAAGCTTTAGGAAATTATTAAACACAAAGAATGAAAGTAATGTGAATATAGAAGTGGCTGGGGGATGATTGAGAAAAGGAGGGAGGTGAGAAGGGAGGAAGAGATCAATAGGATGGAAGTACAATAGTGGAAGCAATGAAGAAAGTCAAAATGGGAAAAGCACCAGGAATTGATGGAGTGTGTGGTGAAATGATGAAGCATAAGAGAGAGATACAGGTAGTAGTAGTAGTAGTAGTAGTATGGATGTGAAAGATGTGCAGATTGGCCAAGGATGAAGATAGAGTCTCAGAGGATTAAAAGTCAGGTATAATTGTTCCCCTGTACAGAGGAAATGGGGAAAAAGAAGTGTGAAGTAATCACAGGGGCATTTGTCTTCTTACTGTAATAGGAAAAGTATATTGTAGGATATTTTTGACAGAGTTGGGGAAATAACATAGGATGAAGAACAGGGAGGTTTCAGGATGGGAAGAGGCTGTGTAGACCAGATATTCATCATAAGGCATTTAGTGGCAAAGTTTCGTGGCAAAGTTTCAGAGAAGAGAAAAAAGTTACATACAGCCTTCATGGATTTCGAGAAAGCATAAGACAGTGTGGATTGACATGGAATATGGAAAATATTAAGAATATATGGAGTAAATGGGAAGTTGTTGAAGGCAGTGAAGAGTACATATGAGCGTGCGAGGGCTGCGGTGCATGTGGATGGTGAACTGAGAGAATTTTTCTGTCTGATTGTTGGACTGAAACAGGGATGTGTCATGTAGCCATGGTTGTTCAGTCAGTATATGGATGGAGTTGCAAGGTAGGGCAGTGGATGTTGGAGTGGATCTAATGAGAGAAGGCAGCATTTGGAAACTTCCTGTTGTGTTGTTTGCAGATGGTACTGTACTGTTAAGTGAAGATGAAGGGGAAGTGCAAGGCTTGGTGAATGTGTCTGTGAGACTGTGTAAGAAATGTAATCTAAAGGTGAATGTAGGAAAGAGTAAAGTTGTGGTCTTCGAGAAAAATGAAGTCACTGAATGGAAAGTGAGGATGGATGGTGAGGAAATGGAAAATGTTAGTGCATTTAAGTACTTGGGTAATGTGATGGGTATGGATGGAAGTTTTCAGGAAGAAGTGCTTGAAAGGGTACAGTAGGGAAGAAAGGTTGCTGGTACTTTGAATGCAGTGATAAGAAATAGAGAAAGTTAGCAAAAAAAAAATAAAAAAATAAAAAAATTGCTGCATGATAGTACTGTGATAACAACTCAAACATGTGGAAGTGAAGCTTGGGCCGAACAAAGGACATGGTACGGATTGCAACATGGAATGTAAAGGGTGTAAATGATGAGGTGAAAGAGAGAGAGACTGTCCAGGTGTTTGAGGGTGCAAAAATGTATGTAGATGGATCAACTGAAACTAAATGGAGAGGTGAGAATGTGAGAGAATGGGAGTATGGATGGGGTACATGTGCTGGAGTAGGTGAGAATGAGAGGGCAAAAGAAGGAGTGGGTATTGTTGTGTGCAAAAGATGGAAGGAGAATATAAGACAGTATGGATCAGTTGGCTCAAGGATTGTGTGGGTAAGATTGAAAGTTGGACTACAAATGTGGGCGATTGTGCGTGTATATACACCAACGCAAGATCGTGCAAGCAGAGTGAAAGAAGAGTTCTGGACAAATGTGGAAGTGTGCATGGAAAAGTTTCAAAGGAATGAGACAGCATTTTTGATTGGAGATATGAATGGAAAAGTAGGGAATGTGAAGGTGGATGGAGTAGCTGGTGAGTGGGGTGTGCCTGCAGAGGTGGATGAGAAAGGCTGTGCTCTAGTGGACATTTGTGCTGGGAAGGGGTTGGTAGATAGCCAATACCCACTTCAGGCACAAAATGATCCACAGGTATACATGGCAAGTGATAAGAAGGGTGGGTGGTGAAATGAATGAATGGATAATGTGTGTGGATGATAGGATGAGAAGGTGTGTAATGGATGCAAGAACATATAGAGGTTGGGGGAGCAGACTTTCTGACCACCACTTGGTGGTGGTGAGATCAAATTTCAAATGAAATGGAGAAATAGAAGACGGGAAGGACAGGAGGAAGTGGTTCATACAGGGGGGTGGAAAGGTTACAAGAGGATGGAAAAATGGCAGAATATTGGAGCATGTAGCATTTTATGACCGGATGCCCTTCCTGATGTCTACCAATGACCCTTGGGTGGATTCGATCCTCCGACCCTACGGCCAGAGCGGAGAGCTCTAACCCACTGAGCCACGGCTCAGGTGTGTGCAAGATATTCACAGAAGAAATCTGTGCAGCATGTGAGGTGGTGTGTGGGATGAAGAGAAGACGAAAGGGGGTGCAAGGAACAGCATGGTGGAACGAAGAGGTGAGACACGCTGTGGCACAAAAGTAGAAGGCATGTAGTTTGTGGATGAGAAACAGGAGTGTGGAAGAAGTTGAGAGATACAAGAGAGAGTTATATGTAGAGAGGAGGAGAGAGGTGAAAAGATTAGTAAGAGAGAATAAGAAGAGAGTGGATGAGTAATTTGGAAGGAATTTGAGTGTAAAGTGGAAGGACTGTAAGAAAGTGTTCTGGAAGGAGGTAAAGAGAGTTAGACAGGGTGTAAAAGAAGTTAGATGGGGAGTGACAGATAAAAATAGTAGATTAATGGTGGAGAAGGAAGAAAAAGTGAGCAGATGGAGAGAACACTTTAAGGAAATGTTGAACATAGAGAATGAAAGTAATGTGAGTACAAGTGGCTAGGGAATGGCTGGAAGACAGAAGGATGTGAGAAGAGAGGAAGAAATCAGTAGGATGGAAGTTGTGGAAACAATAAAGTCAAAATGGAGAAAGCCCCAGGGATTGATGGAAAGTGTGGTGAAATGCTGAAGCATGGGGGAGAGATAGAAGTAGAATGGATGTGGAAGATGTGCAGATTGGCCTGGGAGGAAGGTAGAGTCCCAGAGGACTGGAAGTCAGGTATAATTATTCCCCTGTACAAAGGAAAAGGGGAAGAAGAAATGTGTGGTAATCATAGGGGCATCTGTCTTCTTAGTGTAACAGGAAAAGTATATGGTAGGATACTTATTGACAGAGTTAGGGAAATAACAGAGTAATTAGCTGGAGAAGAACAGGAAAGTTTTAGGAAGGAAAGAGACTGTGTAGGTCAGATATTCATTCTTAGATCTTTAGTAGAAAAGTTACTAGAGAAAGGAAAGGAGTTGTCTGCAGTCTTCATGGATTTGTAGAAAGCATATGACAGAGTGGATAGACAAGGACTGGGAAAGTATTAAGAATATATGGAGTAAATAGGAAGTTGCTGAATGGCATGAAGAGTATGTATGAGGGTGCTAAGGCTTCAGTGCATTTGGAAAGTGAACTCAGTGAATCTTTTTATTTGAAGTTTGGATTGAAACAGGGGTGTGTCATGTCTCCATAGTTGTTCAGTCTGTGTCTGGATGGGGTTATAAAAGAGATGCAAGTGAGGGCAGTGGATGTTGGAGTGGCCCTAATGAGAGAGGGCAGTGTTTGGAAACTCCCTGTACTGTTGTTTGCAGATTATACTGTGTTGTTAAGTGAAGACGAAGGGGAGCTGCAAGGCTCGGTGGATGAGTCCGGGAGAGTGTATAAGAAACAGAATCTGAAGGTGAATATAGGGAAGAGTAAAATTATGGTCTTCAAGAGAAATGAAGTCAGTGAATGTACAGTGAGGCTGGATGAGGAGGAAATGGATAATGTGAGTGTGTGTAAGTACTTGGGTAGTGTGATGGGTAAGGATGGAAGTTTAGAGGGTGAAGTGCTTGAAAGGGTACAGCAAGAAAGAAATGTTGATGGTTCCCTGAAACCAGTGATAAGAAGCAGGGAAGTGAGCATGGAAGTGAAAAAGTTACTGCATGACAGTATTGTGATAACTCTAACGTATGGAAGTGAAGCTTGGACTATGTTGGAGGGACACAAGTCAAGAGTGAGAGCAGTGGAAATGAGTTATTTGAGATGAGTATGTGGAGTTACATGGAGAGATAGACTGACAAAAAAGGAGGTCAAGAAGCATTGTGGAGCTGATGTAGATGTGATAGGAAGCATTAGGAGAAACACACTGAGGTGGTTTGGCCATGTGGAGAGGATGGAGAGAGAAAGAGACTGATGAGGAGAGTGTATGTGAGTGAGGTGGAGGGGGGGAGAGGGAGGGGAATGCCAAGGATGAGATGAGGGATGGAGCAGAGAGGTATATGGGAGAGGGGGGTGTGAGCTGGGAGCAGGGCAGTGAAATGGCGGGGGACAGGACAACATGGAGACGATTTGTTAGTGGCCACCCCATACAGGATTAAGGCGTCTGGCAACAGATAGACAGATTGACATATAGAAGCTTGGGCCTTGTTGGAAGGACACAAATCAAGAGTACGAGCAGTGAAAATGAGTTATTTGAAAGGAGCATGTAGAGTAACATGGAGAGACAAACTGGCAAATGAGGAAGTGAAGG
Organism: Birgus latro; assembly: GCA_018397915.1. Classification (NCBI taxonomy): domain Eukaryota; kingdom Metazoa; phylum Arthropoda; class Malacostraca; order Decapoda; family Coenobitidae; genus Birgus; species Birgus latro. The sequence goes on along the minus strand of JAGKTI010006215.1, from coordinate 4,292 downwards.
AGCATTGTGGTGAGATGTGGATGTGATAGAAAGCATTAGGAGAAATACATTAAGGTGGTTTGGCCATGTGGAGAGAATGGAGAGTAAGAGACTAATGAGGACGGTGCATGTGAATGAGGTGGAAAGGGGGAGAGGGAGGAGAAGACTGAGGATGAGATGGAGGGATGGAGTGAAGAGGTATATAAGAGAGGGGGTGTGAGTTGGGGGGGAGGACAGTGTACTGGCAGGGGACAGGGCAACATGGTCGTGATTTGTTTGGGGTCACCCCTTATGGGATTACGGTGTCTGGCTATAGCCAAATAGACAGCCATGAGGATTAAAGTTAGACTCTTAGAAACACTTAATACCCCCATGTCTGAGAGCTGCAAAGGATTATATTTGTTATGGTTTATGGGTGCATCGGCAACATTCCTACACAGAATGTCTACCAACCAACACTCCAATAAACCACACCACAGTACGGGCACAGACATCTTAAGTTCTTATACTTGTACATGGAAGTTGTTAAGTTGCTGGTACATTAACTCTTTACTTATTACCACTAATTATGGCTCACTGAAAAGTGGTCTGAAAAGAGTTGAGTGTTATTCCACCAAGTTTTTGAATCAGCTAAATGAGCTCTTCAAGTGGGCACTTGTCACCCAGTAGCACATGCATTACTCTACAGTACCTCATCAGTATGATATCTTCTTACTTCATTCTTGTTAATGCCAGACTATTTCATGCAGCTTAAGAGAGACCCCCCCAAATGGAGATGGGGTTTATGTTATTATACTTAAAAGTAGCATTTGGCTGTACATATACAGGATGATAAATGAGCAATGCCTGAATGCTTTTGACTGATTAACTTAATCCATAATAAGTTAATGACTCCTCCTGTCACTGGAATGAATAACAGAGAAGGAGGTGACCTCATCATCCTCATACATGCACACCATATAACTTACATAACATACAGTACGCGCGGAAAGTGTTGACGCCATCTTAAAAAAAGAAAACATTCTTGTGGTTAGCAAGGAGAAACAAATAAATTAACACTCACCATTGAATTTAGTATTTACTGGCATTCCCCTTCACCTTTATTATCTTCTTAAGGCGTCTGGGGAGACTGATGGCGTAGTTTTGCAGAACAGACGGACTAAAACTGCTCCAGAGCTGCTTGACTGCAGCCTCAAGTTTAGGCAAAGATGATGTGTCCATACTATGCAGCTGCCGGTTCATGTGCGCCCATAAATTCTCAATGGGATTGATATCTGGGCTGTTTCCGGGCCAATCTCCAATAAAGGGAACCTCACAGTCTGTTAGCCACTGTTTCACTGACTTTGCAACATGTGCAGGGGCAGAATCTTGCATAAATACTCTTGCCTTGGTTTTATCAAAAGAGTCACTTAAAACATCACATAAGAGCTCCAAATAATTGTTCTGGTTCACTTTTTCATTTGCAGGTAGAATTACCAACCTACCAACACCATAATATGTAAAGCAGCCATGAGTGAGGCGGGGTATTTAACAAACTTGGAAGTGTACTTAGGATCCAGGGGGTCACTGCCTGGTTTGCGGTACACTCGTGATGAAGGGGTACCAGTGACAGTAAATGTTGACTCATCACTCCAAAGCACAGTTTTCCATTGCTCCTCACTCCAGGCAAGATATTTCTTACAAAAATTTACTCTCTTTTTCTTCTGAAGTGCAGTTAGCAGTGGTTTTTTACGAGCACAAAAACTCCTGTAGCCCAGATCGTCATGCAACAGCTGCTGCACACTTCTGACAGACACATCTGCCAGCAACTGTGGGTTCTTTTCTTTTAAATCCCGTGCTGTTAACCTTGGATCCTCGCTAACTTGCCTTGAGATCAGCTGATGGGTCCTGAAGGTTGTCTTACGAGGTCTCCCAGGCTTGGGAAGTGGAGTGGGAGGAATGGCCTCCCCACTGTCCTTGAACCGCTTCACCAGTCTCTGCACTGTCCTCAGTCTAACACCATCTGATTTGCAGTAAATGGGAGTTTGTGGCCAGCTTTGTATAAAGTAATCACTTCCACACGTTTGTCCTTGCTTGTGGTTACTTTAGGCATGATGAGAATGTGGTAGGTAACCAAATAACTGTGTTATTTGAGTCAAAACATGCCCTCGTGGTGCATCACACACAGAGACAATCCTCCTCCTGTGGCTGCCCAAACATTACTGAGCCTGCTCCTGTGGTGCCAAACCTATCAAGCAGGGTTGCCAGCTCCCGTTGAAAAAGCGTCAGCTCATTTCGCATCACAGGGGAGGGTTGTATTGACCCTACTTCACTTAACGCAAAAAAGAATGACGTCGGCAAAAAAAGTCAATACTTTCCGCGCCTACTGTATACCAGACAACAGCAATGTAATACCATCCATGAAAATCAGGATACACAGAGAAACACGTACACCTGTAAATACTGTATACTGTTATGCACAGCACCATCTTCATCATGGCTTTCTAGATGTACCCCATCTCTCAACCCACACCAGAATACTTCAAATGTAATAATAGTTGGAGACATTTTTACAAAAGATTTTTCAAGTCTTAACACTGACATACAGGACAACTATGGTACATTCACCCCTCACCAGTCAAAAGCATTTAACATGTTTAATAACCATCTCATGCCCACATGTCTTCCATCCAACTATCATATCATCCATTTTCATATCCTTTATTACCCTTTCAAGAGTGTAGGGATCACGGGCTAGTCTGCTAGGTCTAAACATTAGGACAAAAATTACCAGTTGCTCATCCCATAGTGGCATTACGTACCATAAATAATAAAACCCTGCCACTCCTCAGATTTAATTCCAAATGGACCACAACCAGTTGAAGGATCTTCATCCACTAGACCAATAGGCATTCACTGTTGGTTAAATGGTTACCACCAAGGGTAATATGTGGTTTCCTGAGTTTCTCGAACATAGCACAACATCAGTGAGTGGATGGTAGGTGTCCCTGCCTACCAGTGATGATCTGTGATTTTCTCATCTGTTATTCTGTACAAACACCTCAACACTCACCCTGTCTCCTTGCTCAAGACCCAGAACATGAAGGTGCTTGGCTGTCCTGAGGAAAGAGGCGATGTGCTGCTGGTGGACATCAACCTGGCCACGGTATATGAAGGACACCAGGTAGAGGACATCTTGTACTGGCACCTCAGGCAGAAGCAATGGTGCCTCTGTATCTGGGCATGATGACAACACTGCATCTGGAGATAATAACAGCATCATGATTTGGTGCAGTGGTCCCCAAATGGTAGATCGCGGTCTGACGCTGGACCCAGATGAGCCTTGGTATGGACCCCAGCGACTTCCATCACTGAATATTAAGTATCCCACTCAAATTAAAGAGTCGCAATACTTAACATCTCTGGATGAATTTTGCCCCAAATACGACTCAAATAAATTTCAGTTCATCTGGTGACCATTATAAATTATGTTTAGCTACTGCAGTAAGACAAACCTGTCCATTTTGTGGCTATAATGCAGACTAGTGAGACTACTAATTAAAAAAGAAGCCACTACTTTTTCCAGCTATTTTAGGTGCTCACATCACTCATTGTAACAAGTTTCATTTTTCTAAATACAGGTAGCATAATATCAATGCCAACTTGTCAGGATGAAACACTGGCAACAAGAGAACAAGAGTCCTTGCCACAAGAATACTGTATTTAAAAAGCTGCACTGCACATACTCACAGACTGTTGCCATTAGCCTGTTCGAATGATGAGTTGACAGAGGGATACTAACACATGTTAGACTGTCCACTGGTACACAGTATGGTGCTAAAGTGGTGGTGGAAGTGCTTAAGTGACTATGCTTATCTAAGGATGGCAATAGTAATTTGTTTAATAGAACAGTTTCATTTTATCTTTTTGAGAAGTAGGGAGTGTGGAGAGCAGATTCTTTTGTCATACTCAACCACCTTACTAACTGGAGAAGAGAATATCTACTGTACTTTAAACCTTATACTGCATTAATTTGGTCAGGGTATTAACTTCTGCACAGTTCCATTATATGAACATAAATGAAAGTTCTTTATTCCATTCATGAGCTTGGTAGATGAATTTGGGAGAGTGTGTAAGAAACGGAATCTAAAGGTGAATATGGGGAAGAGTAAAGTGATGATCTTCGAGAGAAATGAAGCCAGTGAATGTACAGTGAAATTGGATGGGAAGGATATGGAGAATGTGAGTGAATTTAAGTACTTGGGCAGTGTGATGAGTAAGGATGGAAGTCTGGAGGGTGAAGTGCTCGAAAGGGTGCAGCAGGGAAGGAAGGT
>JAGKTI010006214.1:11171-29899 GCA_018397915.1 Birgus latro | reverse complement strand
GGAATCATGATTATGCACTGATACATTCCTTACTCAAGGCAGTGTAAATGTGTTGGAATTTGGCTGGTAATGCTACATCAGGTCAGTTGTTAACCACCTCCACCCACTTGCATCTCCTCACGATTACTATAGCCCTGTCTTTACCACACTCTTGCCCCGTTGTGAGTTGCTAGTAGAAGTTACATGCTGTATGCTTGGGGGAATAGGAATGTGAATGATGATATCATTGATAGTGACTGTAAATCCACCACAAAAATGGCAGATTACCTAGATATGTACCATATATTTTTTTGCCCAAACAGACTCAGTCAAAACCAGGTGGGAGGCAGAAACAGCCCAGCAGCCACATATCCCCCCATCCTCCACATCCAAACACAGTCGTATCCTGTGCAAACCTGGATCGTCAAAGACATCAGATAAATGTTAACAATGGCAGAGAGGAAATGCAGGATATCCAGCAAGTGCCCACCATTCCAGGTAGCTCAGAAGGTGAAATGCATGACCCACCCTCTCACTTGACTCCTAATCAGGAAGATTTGGTTGAAAATCTTACACCACCTAACAGAAATTTTAATTTACCTTTGCATGGAAGAAATTGGCATTCTGAACATGTACATTGTAAAAATTGTGATGCTGGTGTGCAGAGTAGTGATGCTGGAGTTGAATATAATGGCTCTGATGCCAAAGATGTTTATAGTAGTTGCTCAGACCCAAGTGAGAAGTATTGTGGTGCTGGTGTACCTGTTGCAAGCCTTGGTGATGGTGCAAGGGAGCAAGGTGTAAGTCTGGCTGAAAATGAGCTTGATAGAGTTTTCCTTAATTACTCTCCTTCAAGCCATGATGATAAATCATCTGTGTCCTCTTCAGATGAAGAGAATAAAGATCTGATCTCCCCATCCTCTTCTTGCTTAGCCTCCAGAGCTGACACTGACGTATCCCTTACTCCTGACATAATAACCCTAAACCCCAGCTCCCAGCATGTGCTAGATTCCCACAAGAACAGCAAGATATGTGAAGAATCCTCATTGGTTCACTCGTCTCCTTCTCCTCCATCTTTCCTGCCTCCTGCATCACCCCCGATGCCAGGTAATTAACTCATTTTGTAGTTTTTGCTGCTTGCAATTACAGTACAGTAATTACTGTATAGTACAATATTTGACATGGGCATTGGTGGAGTTATTTTTAACCCTTTCAGTTTGGGAATGTCATTTGTAATTTAATCTTGCAGCTTAGGCAGTATTGTTCAACTTAAGAGAGTAATCAAGTATTGAATCCTCTGTGGTATCTAACCCTCCTGTTTAAAAAAAAATTCCTGAACAGAAATTGTCTGGATATAGGAAGAATTTAATAAATAAAAGATGTTACCTTACTGAAGAGATTAAACCAGTAATTAGATTGTAATATGGTATTTCAAGAATTGAATGTCTCTGCTCCTACCATCTTTTTTTTTTTTATTATTATTTTTTTTTTTTAATCATGCCAGTTGTAAAATTTTTCTGTATATCATGTTCTCAGAATTAAGGTGGTTAATGGCATTTCATATTAAAGTAAATAATAAAGAAAGGTTTAATTTTTCTTATTTATATCTTGCATTTGTTACTGCTAATTATGTTTTCAGATTCATTTGGAATGCAGTGGAAGATGTGTGTTAACTGTGCCACATATAGTACTGATTACAAGCCACCTTTGCCCAAAATTTGAAGCTTCAGGGCCTGTTTAAGATAATATCATGCATTTAGTATTGGACCACAATGAAGGAAAGCCATTACTTAATGAGAGTTACTTCACACTTAACAAATTTGTTGAATTTAGAGATACCTGGCAATAGTTTCCCAGCTGTGTATTTACAGTGAATGTTAGAATGTCATCAGGTACAGAATGCTTTCAGAGTCAGCCAGCTACTTACCTCAGCACCTTTATTGTTGGCACTACTTGTCCAGAATTTCACTTTCATCTTTGTCTTATCCTAATTTTTTTGTTCCTTCACATTGTATCATTTATGAAGCCTCCAAAATAACTTGCAAGGGTCAGCCTTGGTCACCTGATGGTAGCTTTGTACACTGCTTGATCTCTGATTGCCTCCCTATTCAGTCCTTCATCCCTGAGGTCACACGCTCTGACCTCATCCCAGGTCTCTTTTGTTGTCCGTGTCTCGCAGCCCTACCGTCAACATTCACACTTCTCACCTTCTGCACTCAATTGTCATCTTCCTTCCTCTCAACATGGCCAAACCATTGGTCACAGCACCAATACATTCCTGTCCCATCCTTCCTCTGAACTCCTCAGTCATATTCCTAGCCCTCCAAGTGTAATTATGGGATTTTTATACTATTTAAATTAAGAAGATCCCACCGCTTAGCTACCAGTGTAATATCCCAATTTTTAACTCGCATATAAATTTAGGAATCTTGCAGAATTACCTTCGCTTTTGTAAACCAGTGTTGTGACTGAATGTTTGACTGTATATAAAAAATTAGGAAATTGCCTAATCCATCACTTGACACCAGTGCAAAATATAGGGCCTCGTTAATACTGAAAATAAAGAGAGATATCAACACGTAGAACCAGAGTTACAAGAGTAGGCTGCCACCACCCAGCAAATGCCGGGAAAGAATTGTTAGATCCTCCAAAGTAGGATATAGAGCACTGAGGCCTTGCGATAAGTGACTAGGGTAGCGTGAATAGTTTAGAGTGTGTGAGTCTTAAGATAGCAACACACCTTGCGGGCCATTCAATCTCACAAATAAACTTCCCAGAGGAAAATAGTTCAAACACAGTAAAACTTAATCTAATATTTACTTACTCTAAATATACAATGTAAGAAAACTAGATTACTTTTCAGACTATGAATATCCTAGAAAACCGAAATAAATGAATTCTCTTCCCCACTGAGATTATTACAAGGTAGACTAACTTAGCAAGGTTCAAATATTTCAAGCGTGTGTTCACCACAGCTGATAGAATACTTGGAATATTATCACACTATAATAAGATGTATAATCTTGTACACAGGTGGGTATATGCCCGATTATAAATTTACATACACTAATATATTTATATAACTTCACCTCTTAACCTAATACAGTATTCAAAAATAATTCAAACACGTGCATGACTTGCACTCTCACGGTCTCTAACAGACTCGTGTAACTAACTTCCCGAGACACTACCTCCACCAAAAGCTCCACTAAGTCTGGAACATACGCCCTAATTCCAAAGGTTTTCATAAATTGATACCACATTCAAAGAAAGATATTACTGGCTCAAGATTTTAAAGAGTTTGCAATATCGGTACTTTTAGGGGAAACAATAACATGTGGATACCAAAACCCGCTGTCAACTAAACACTTCACATCGAAAGAATAGATTATTCTAATGGACCAATCAGTTTCATATTCGACCACGCAATACTAAAAGAGATGGAAGGGGGGGATTTGTGTAATGGGCATGGACAAGAAGAACCGCGTGGTCACTTCTACGCCAGGACGAGAGGCCTCGATGGAACACCGGCAATCTGTGAATACTACGCCGTCAGGACTCACAATCATTACAAAAGGAAGTTAGAGGAAACATTATTAGTCAACCTACTAATATATATAGAGAGGATTAATTATAGGAACAAAATGGGGGGGGATTTGAGAAAGAGCCTTCGACTGACCTGTGAATATTACGCTGTCAGTACTCACAATGAGCGAGACTCCTCGGCTACATGCTCTCACTTGCAGTTGTCCTAACATCGGAGGTGACTTCGACAAATTCCTCTGCAAGATTACCGTCTACACCAACTAACAAAGAATATGAAATAAGGTATTCACATTCGCTATATATAGACGAAACTGACTTGCGATGTTTAAAATTTTGTGGCAATCGTATGGGACTGACATTTATACCGAAGCCTAAACCAACGAGTTTTGACTAATTGTAACCATGTGTCGCAGTTGTCCAGCCTATGTGACTAAATGCAAGTGTAAAGCAAATTTCGCAGTTACAAATGTCTATTATCAATAATTAGACTTTAACTAAGCTTAAATTCATTACTGTATAGTACAAAAAGATGATAATACCAAACCTAACATACAAATTCCGAATTTAAAGTGTGAATACAAACTTTCGCGAATTTTAACCTCGAGTTAACCTTTTGCCTCTTTTTCGAGAACGGATCACGACTCTCACTCCCATCACGGTCCATACAGTTTTTCTATTACTAGTATTCCACTTTTGCTATAAATTAACAAGGAACAAGCCTAAATATGTGTTTGATGATCACTCCTTATCCATTGTAGATGAATTAATCCGGGGTTCAGGGCTACACTTACATTACACTTATACTAACTTATACTGCACTTATATTAACTTATATTATACTTATACTACACTTATATTAACTTATATTATACTTATACTACACTTATATTAACTTATATTATACTACCCTTAAAATTACGGCACTACACGAGCTCTGCATATAAGGACACACTACACATCCGTCTAATCATTGTCATTTCTGTATGTTTGTGCCTTTGAATATCCTCTTCCATTACTGCCCAGGCCTCATTGCCATACAGCTTTACACTTCTAGCACATTGTGCATGTGGGCTTTGGCTGTACAACTACCAGGTTTTGTGTATTGCTCCTGCTGTTACCAGCTGACTTTACTCAGCTTAGGAAAACCTTTCTTGTAGTGATGAGAACAGAAATATTCCAGGGCTGGATCTAGAATTTTGGAAAAGGGCGTGTGTGATTTGTAGCAGAATTATTGCTTAATATTATTCAACATTGAAAAATAAAATAGCACTTTTTTTTTACTTGTTTAAATAATTGGAATACAGTAAAAAGGATGAAGATCTTCACTGAATATATTTTGATAAATAACATTGTTTTTAGTACAAGTGATCATTGATTTGGCAAAAATGTAGGGGAGCTATGCTCCATGCCCCCACCCTTCCTAAATCTGTGCCTATATTCTTCATTAACCTATTCAATACAAAGATTTTTCCTGTATAATGTTCCTGTTTCTGCCAGATTTTTTTTTTTTTTTCAACTTAGGAGAGCTACATCATAGTAAAGCAGTTAGAAGCAGACAAGGTACTTTTTCACATACAGTACTTTAGTATTCTTTTGCCTCCAGACTTTTTATTCATCGTATGATGGGTTCCTGGTGGTTGTTTTTGTGACCCCAGGGTCTTCAGGACATGAATAGAGTTACTTGCAGGAAACTGGTCACTTCTAAAGCAACTCATAGTGAATGAGTTAGTCAGTTTATATGACTACACACTAATGTTATTTGCAACCCCAACTTTGCCAAGGGTGGGACATAGGATGAGGGTAGAGGGTGGCAAGGTAAGGGTGGAGCATGTAATCAGGAAATACAGCAATGTTAATTACTGCATATGTTATCATACTGTTGTAAAATTATTATTTCTTGGTAGTACCTTTTCCCAGACTTATGGTTTATTGATTTACAGTATTTAATTTTTCATTTTACTTCTCTTATGTGCCCATAATCCACTCACTTTCAGCAGTGCTGCGTACCTCATTGTACCCTTTTATCATTCCTCTTCTGTGACTATCCTCCATCCTTCCTATTTCTCCCATCCTTCTTGTCACTTTTAATTACTCTTAACATCCAGTATCTCTACACTGATTGACAAGCCTAATGGTTTCCTGTATACCAGGAAGCCATTAACAGTGCTGGGTGGTAGCCATATAACCTAAACATGGGATGATGTGGAGCCTACAGTGGTGCTTCTGTTAACTGGGTGGAGAGACACAAAAATGTCAACTACCCAGGAACCAACTTCCACACCAATCCCTGCAACTTGCTATGGCAAGGAGCTGCCAGCCGCAAGGGAACATCAGTTCATTGTACGGGACAGCCCTGCAGGAGCAGTTGCGTGCCAGGGGTTGATGGGTCTGCTCAGCCAGACAGTGAGGTTGAGCAACAACAGCAGCAACTCCTCTTGTCCTATCCATGTTGTATCTTTTGTCATTGCCATTATGTTTCAGTATTTTACTTTGTGTCCTCTGAGTAGTCTTCCTTTGAGCTTTAGTATTTTACCTTGTGTCCTTTCAGTTCTTTCATGCTCATGCCATTTGTAAAGATTAACTGTACTATTATCCAAACCTTTATTGCCTCAGGGGCTTGGGACTAGGCTATTCAGTCCAGACATTTGAGGCAAGAGTGACCAGTTGCTCACCTAAGTGGCATCGTGTGAACAACTGTAACCTTTCCTCTGATGTAAATACTTTAGGGCCAAATCTAGTTGGAGCATCTTCATCCACTAGACCACCCAGCATGATAAAAAGAGTATACAGTGATGACAAGAACCCAGGTTCATAAGACACTTATGTGATCTTCCCACCAGTTCTGAACAGACTGTCCCCTTTTTGTAAGCCATTCCAAAAACTGAGGTACACTTAAGAATTTTTTCTAACCAACACCAGGTAATGGTGATGATGGAGTGGGAATTTTTTGTTTATTTCCATGGAAATTGTTGGTAGTTCTCCTTAGTCTTACTAAGACCCATCCACTCTGTATATTAGTGAAAAATGAAGAAGTGATGATGATTATTATGGTGAACACCACACAGTTGTACAGTTTTCAGTCAAAAGAAAAAATGACCAGTGAGAGGTTTACCAGTAATACTTCTGTTATTTTTTAATTTTGGTCTTTTTTTCATCTTCCAGTCAGTCTCCCTCACTTTTCACCTTATTTGTACTGTAAAATATTTTCCTTTCAATTATTTCCCCACCGCCTGCTCCCAAGGTACCATTGCTGAACGAGAACACCTGAAGTGGGCCTCTGCTGCACCTCTCCCAAACAATCCCTATGCCCCTGACCGTCTTGCCCGCCGCCTTTCACACACCCACGTTGATGATAACCTCTCCCCCAGCCACTGCACCCCTTCTATGTGAGTAATGGGTTTTTCCCTTCTACATAGGTTGGGAACTTATACAGTTGCCTCTACTTCACTTATATTGCACATAACAGTTGGCAGTACAGCATCAACATCAAATTTATTATTTTTATTACATGTTTACTTTAAAATCACTAGGATACTGCTGTAGCCTGCTAACTTCTCAGCAGGAGATATGTGGAGTAAAGAACATGTGAACCAAACATTGAATAACGATATTATCCAAACAGGCACCACTGCTACTATTAAAAGATGTTATGAGCACCTGTGGGATGGATGCTATATTGAGATATTTTTTTGCATTTAGTTACAGGTACCCTCAATAACTTTTTTTTTTTTTTTCATCCAACAGAGTGTTCTCAGAGGAGGCAAAAGAGGAGGAGCTTGACCCTAGTCTGAAAAATGGGGTACCCCCAAGAACAGACCTGCACCGCTACAGCCGTGATTATTACATCCCAACCAGCCCTAAGGCACCTAGACAGAAATATCATAAAATTTTGAAGTCGGACTTTGAGGAGCAGCCAGGCAGAAGCTCTGTGACACTGAATGGTCATCACTCTAGTCCCACCAAGGAACAGTATGTCAGTGCCCAGGTAATCCAAGAGTTCTCCAATGATTTTCCCACACTTAACATGTTCAAGAGTGAAGTTGGGGTGACAGATTGCTCTCTGAAGCAAGTTGATGCCTCTGGTGATCATGCACATTCCTGCTTCGCTCCCTTAATTTCTTCCCCTTCTTCCATTGATACTTATAAAGTTACCACTTCTGAGAACCATCATTCTCATTCCTCCTCTTCTTCCTGCACCATGGGAAGACATTCTGTATCTAGTTCTGGAATGACAGGTAACAGCTTTGGAAATCATTTACCACCAAGTAGTCCTGAAGGATTAGGGGAGGATGAGTTTTTTAGCCACATAATAGACCGATTTAATCGAACAACAGGATCCATGAAAAGCAAAGTGTCAGATAAGCCTGTTAAGAGTGAAAAGGAACAGGCATCTGCTAGACCAGGTACTCAGAGATCCTCCAGTTATTCTTGCTTATCCACAAAATTTCAGTCACCCAGTCAGCAGTTTATAGGTTCATTAAGTAAACTTCCACTCAAAACACCATCCATTACTCCATCTTCAGCAGATAATTCAGATTTAACAGACTTGCCACTTTCTTCATTAGTTCCACAGATCACCATAGAATCCCCAGGGATTAGACACATTGAAAGCAAACTTATACAGCATGATTTTAACCGGTTGTCATTCAGGGGTCGACAGGCCAGCAAAGGTTTTAGCCTCAACCCTCTGTTTGAAGATGATCATGGAACATATCACCAGAGAGAAGACAAAACAGGGAGAGAGAAAAAGAAACAGGAAGATGAGGTCCCTCGGAAGAGATATTCCAATTCCACATCCTCTCATGTCTCTGAACCCTCCTCAGATTATTATAGCTCTTATGAATCCCTCCCACATCTTGCTTCATTTAGTCGAGAGGGCAGCTTGAAACTTCCTAAGCCACAGATGACAGAGGTGAGCTGGGAAAGGCTTCCATTGAGGAGTGGGTCATTCAGGTCACCACGCAACCCACAAAATGTCCGATCTTGGGGAAGTTTGAAACACAAGAAAAGTATGATGTTCTAGAGTGTACGTTTATCCTTATTACAGTTGACACTCACTTTTGGGGGCATTAGGTGCCATTTGTTAGGTATGGATTAACCGGAGTCCTGAGGTAAATGTGATGAAAGATTAAACTAGCCTGTAGGGGCATCCATTCCTTGTATTTAAATGACTCTACTGTCCTCGTCTCTTCCAATTTTTCCCATCCTTCGTTTCACTGTTTATTACTCTTCTTTCCACTTCAGGTGGCTGTACTCTGTGTGACAAGCCAAATAGTTTCCTGTAACTCAGGAAACCATTTACAATGCTGAGTGGTAACCATATAGCCAAATAATGGGGTGATGTGGAGCCTACTATGGTGTCTCTGTTAACTGAGTGGAGGGGCACAAATGCTGCGTCCATCCAGGAACCGAACTTCCAGACAAATCTCCATGCCATACTGTGGCAAGGTGCTGTTAGCTGCATGGAAACAATGATTCATTGCATGGGATGGCCTGCTGGGGTGGTTGTTTGCTTGCGACTGATAGGTGTGCCCAGACAGACAGATTGGAGTAGTACAGCAGTGGCAAGAACAACAACTCTACCCCCCTCCTGTCATCTACTTGATTTTATGCCATATATGAAGATGTGGGTGGTATTATAACTTAAAAGATGTTTTTAGAAGTTTAGTTTATTAAAACAGGCTTTCAGTAAGGTGTGCTGGTGAATGAAGATAAATTGGAGGAAGAGTTCAATTACACTGTTGTAAAAGTAGAAGAAGTATAAATGTGCAAGGTAAGTGGAGAATACTGTAGAGTGTCTCAAGGAAAAAGATGGCTGGTGCCATGAAGGCCTTGATACGAAATAAGAAACTGTGTTTGGAGGATGCAGTAGGATTGCACATGGTTGTGTTAGTGCCTCAGTTAACATAATTATAGGTGTTAGAATGGTTTGGCATGAGTGCAAAAAGTCATGAGTGAGAATGATGGCAAATGGACTGTAAAGGAATGCGTGAGTTGTATTGATTGGTTAGTACAAGAAACAGATTTGTGTGGGCTATAAGTGTACTGATAAAATAGCACAGAGTGTGCTTTGATGGTATAGTCATATTGAGATTCATTATAAATAGAATTGATATTGTTATTATTACTGTATTGCATTTAGGGTCATTTAGAAATGGACCTGGTGGAGCTGAGTGCTCACGGAAATTAACTTTGTTGTTATTGTTTTATTATTTTTTGTATTATTATTATTAATTATGTGTCAGAAAAGATTGTTATGCATGATTATTTCATATGTCAAGCATGAAAAGCAAACAGATATACTTAGTATAAAGAGACTGGAGATAGTGTTGAACGGAGTCTGACTGATTACATGGTTGTGGAAAGTTGATTGGGAGTGTTGTTGACAAGAGGAAAGTGCATGGGTTTATCTAATCCTGTGACTGTGACATGCAGGGTGAATCTGGGAGGAGTTTTGTGGATAAGGGACAGGAGAAATACTGATAAAAACAATGTCAAGAAGTTGGAAAACAAGGCAAAGGTGAATTAACATGATCTTATGATAGTGTATGATTTATTTTCAGTAAACTATGAGGTGAAAGGATTAGGAATACCTGTGGAGTACATACAGGGAGCATTTGTTTAAGAATGCTAACTGTGTGTGATGTTGCAAGACTAATGACTAATTAGAAAGTTACTGCTTGTAGGAATATGGAGACATATAGAGCAATCGAAAGAAAGAGAAGTGGCGAGTGTGGATGCAAGAAAGGAAATTCATGAAAAGAGGGAATTTGTTGAGTAGGAAACATGTCAAAAGGTTAGTAAAGAGAAGAAAGAGGTGGGGGCACCCATCATCCTCCCACTTGGTGTAGTGATGCCCTGTTGTTGGGGTAGCTCTACATTGAGTGGCAAGCCAATGATTTCCTGTAAACCAGGAAAGCATTTACAACACCTGATGGTAGCCTTATAACCAACAAACACGTGTTTCCTATGTGACAACAGGGGGGTTGGCGGAGGGTTAGAGCCCCTGCCGGGAGAACAACTAACTAAAAATATGAACAGGAAGCCTTGGACCAGGACTGACCAAAAGATGACGACTAAGGACCGAACAGAGGAATTGGTACGGATAGCTACATGGAATGTAAGGGGTGCAAATGATGAGGTGAAAGAAAGAGAGATTGTACAGGTGCTTGAGGGTGTGAAAGTGGATGTATGTGGACTAACTGAAAATAAATGGCGAGGTGAGAGTGTGAGAGAATGGGAGTACGGATGAGGTATATGCGCGGGAGTAGGTGAGAATAAGAGGGCAAAAGAAGGAGTGTGTATTGTGAGCAACAGATGGAAGGAGAATATAAGAGAGTATGGATCAGTTGGCTCAAGGATTGTATGGGTTAGAGTGAAAGTTGGACTACAAAAGTGGGCAATTGTGTGCAATATTGTGCAAGCAGAGTGAGAGTAGAGTTCTTGACAAATGTGGAAGCGTGCTTGGAAAAGTTTGAAAGGAATGAGAGAGTGTTTTTGATTGGAGATATGAATGGAAAAGTAGGGAATGTGAAGGTGGATGGAGTGGTTGGTGAGTGAGGTGTGCCTGCAGAGATGGATGAGAATGGCAGTGCTTTAGTGGACATTTGTGCCGGGAGGGGGTTGGCGATAGCTAATTCCCTTTTCAGGCACAAAATGATCCATAGGTATACGTGGTGAGTGATGAGAAGGGTGGATGGTGAACTGAATGAACGGAAGGCAATGATTGACTATGTGTGTGTGGATGAAAGGATGAGAAGGTGTGTGATGGATGCAGGAGTATATAGAGGTTGGGGGAGCGGACTTTCGGACCACCACTTGGTTGTGGTCAGAATCTAAGTCCAAACAAAATGGAGAAATAGAAGAAGGGAAGGACAGGAGGAAGTAGTTCCTACAAGGAGGGTAGAAGAGTTACCAGGGGATGGAAAAAAGGCAGAATATAAAAGGGAAGTGGAGGAGCGATTGGGTAAATATAGATTGGAGCAGATGGGGGACGTGGAAGGTGTGTGCAAGATATTCACAGAAGAAAACTGTTCAGCATGTGAGGTGGGGTGTGGGGTGAAGAGAAGACGAAAGGGTGTTCAGGGAACAACATGATGGACTGAAGAGGTGAGAGAGGCTGTGGCACAAAAGAAGAAAGCATTTAGTGAGTGGATGAGAAACATGGGCGTCGAAGGAGTTGAGAGACGGATGAGAGAGTTATATGTAGAGAGGAAGTGAGAGGTGAAAAGATTAGTAAGAGAGAGTAAGAAGAGAGTGGATGAGGAATTTGGAAGGAATTTGAGTGTAAAAAGGAGGGAATGTAAGAAAATATTCTGGAAAGAGGTAAAGAGAGTTCGACAGGGTGCCAAAGAAGTTGGGTGGGGAGTGAAAGATAAAAATGGTAGATTACTAGTGGAGAAGGGAGAAAAAGTGAACAGATGGAGGGATCACTTTAAGATATTGTTGAACATAGAGAATGAAAGTAATGCAAGTATAAGTGGCTGGGGAATGGCTGGGAGAAGGAAGGACGTGGGAAGAGAGGAAGAAATCAGCAGGATGGAAGTTGTGGAAGTAATGAAGAAAGTTAAAATGGGGAAAGCCCTAGGAATTGATGAAGTGTGTGGTAGAATGCTGAAGCATGGGGGAGAGATAGTAATAGAATGGATGTGGAAGATGTGCAGATTGGCCTGGGAGGAAGGTAGAATCCCGGAGGATTGAAAGTTAAGTATAATTATTCCCCTGTACAAAGGAAATGGGAAAAAGAAGTGTGTGGTAATCACAGGGGCATTTGCCTTCTTAGTGTAATAGGAAAAGTATATGGTAGGATACTTATTGACAGAGTTAGGGAAATAACAGAGGAATTAGTTGGAGAAGAACAGGGAGGTTTTAGGAAAGGAAGAGGTTATGTAGATCAGATATTCATTCATAGATCTTTAGTGGAAAAGTTTCTAGAGAAGGGAAAGAAGTTGTATGCAGCCTTCATGGATTTAGAGAAAGCATATGACTGGGTGGATAGACAAAGATTGTGGAAAGTATTAAGAATATATGGAGTAGATGGAAAGTTGTTGAAGGTCATGAAGAGTATGTATGAGGGTTCTAAGGCTGCAGTGCATGTGGATTGTGAACTGAGTGAATTTTTCTATTTGAAGGCTGGATTAAAATAAGGATGTGTCATGTCTTCATGGTTGTTCAATCTGTATGTGGATGGGGTTATAAAAGAGATACAAGGTAGGGCAGTGGATGTTGGAGTGGCCCTTGTGAGAGAGGGCAGTGTTTGGAAACTCCCTGTACTGATATTTGCAGATGATACTGTGTTGTTAAGTGAAGACAAAGGGGAGCTGCAAGGCTTGGTAGATGAGTTTGGGAGAGCGTGTAAGAAACGGAATCTAAAGTTGAATGTAGGGAAGAGTAACGTTATGGTCTTCGAGAGAAGTGAAGTCAGTGAATCTACAGTGAGGTTGGATGGAGAGGAAATGGAAGATGTGAGTGCATTTAAGTACTTGGGTAGTGTGATGAATAAGGATGGAAGTTTAGAGGGTGAAGTGCTTGAAAGTGTGCAGCAGGGAAGGAATGTTGCTGGTTCGTTGAAAGCAGTGATAAGAAACAGGGAAGTGAACATGGAAGTGAAAAAGCTACTACATTACAGTATTGTGATACCAACTCTAATGTATGGATGTGAAGTTTGGACTTTGTTGGAGGGACAGAAGTCAAGAGTGAGAGCAGTGGAAACAAGTTATTTGAGAGGAGCCTGTGGAGTCACATGGAGAGACAGAGTGACAAATGAGGAAGTGAAGGAGCATTATGGTGTGGATGTGGATGTGATAGGAAGCATTAGGAGAAACACATGAAGGTGGTTTGGCCATGTGGAGAGGAGGATGGAGAGTGAGAGACTGATGAGGAGAGTGTATGTGAGTGAGGTGGAGGGGGGGTAGTAGGAGAGGGAGGCCAAGGATGAGATGGAGGGATGGAGTGGAGAGGTGTATGAGAGAGGGGGGTGTGAGCTGGGAGCAGGGCAGTGAAATGGCGGGGGACAGGGCGACATGGAGGTGATTTGTTTCTGGCCACCCCTTACGGGTTTACGGCATCTGGCAATAGATAGATAGACTGAAAAAAATAAATGTTAACCTCAGTAATGTGAAAATAGGAAGATTCCCATATACTGGGAGGAAGTGTGAAAATATGGGAGTGAGCTGGGAAAAATGTGTCAAAATGCAAGGGATGTAAGTGGAAGAATACCAACAATCTAAAGTGAAGTATGGAGCACATACGAAGAATTTTTTGAAAGGTTGATGAATGGGAATGATGAGAGAAGAATAGTGGTAAACATAATTAGTTTTGGTGGTGTGCAGACAAGGATTCTTATAGTGTCTAAATATGTGACATTGCCAGCAGGAAAGAATGCTGTGAAGAGGCTGAAGAATGGGAAGGCTGTTGATGTACATGCAAAGAAGATTAAATGTATTTCTCTCTCTCTCTCTCTCACTCTTTCCAGAAAGCTTTAATGAGTGGAGTTCAATTAGTGGAATGGAGGAAAGCTGTTTTAATACTATCCTGTCTCCATTTCAGTTTTATCCAATCCAGTCTTAAACATATGGATGTGCTTTGCCTGTATCACCTCCTTATCCAGCCCATTCCAGATATCTGTACTTCATTTTGCAGAACTAAATTTGTTCACATTGTTTAGATACATATTTATCCTCAATTTGTATTCATGCCCTGTTGTCTTCCCATCATCCAATCCAAAAAATTCCTCTGTCCAGTTGTTCTTGACCTCTTTCACCTTTAGTATCATTTATCAGATTGTATTGTTTGTAAAGGCTCTAGCATGCTTGCCTGTGTCAGCCTCAGTCACCTAATGGCAGCTCTGCATGTGGCTCAGTCTCCTTTAGCCTCCCAATTTAGTCCTTTATCTCAGGGGTCACACTCTATGACCTCGTCCCACGTTTTTTTGGTCTGCCTCTCACAGCCCTACCCCCAACATTCACACCTCTTACTTTCTGCATCCAGTCGTCATCCTCCATCTTCTGATCATGCCCAAACCACCTGTCTGCCCCTCCTCATTACAACAGCAATACACTCCAGTCGCATCCTTCGTCTCAACTCTTTCATTGTAATCCTAGCACCCCCAAGCCTCATCCTCTCATTCAGGAATGCACTACACATCCATCTAATCATTGCCATTTCTGTATATTTGAGCTTGCAGATATCCTCTTCCTTTACTGCCCAGGTCTTACTACCATACAGCATTATACTCCTAACACATGCCACATGCAAGGATCCTTTGGCATGGAGGGAGAGCTCTTGCAATGTCAGGAGAGGCAACAGCTCCCTGAATTTCCTCCAGCCCCCCCATATCTTAGCCACAGAGCTAGCTCTAGCCCCACCTACAGCACAGAACATGTTCCCTAAATAATAAACCTCCTCTGCACACCCAAAAGGCTAACCAGCAAGATTGGTCTGGTCATGCCTCTCAGTCTCTACATGCTCTTCCTGACACACTGCACAGACTAAATTAAAACTATCTCACAGTCTGCCTCTAATACCACTATATCTCTTGTGCACCCACTTATCTCAAACACTGCTCAGGATGGAGTTACTTCCTTCACCCTTGCGGCAAACCATACATGGCCAAGCTTCCTTTGCTTTGACGATTCCACCACCAACTGTAGATATCACTTTTGCTTTATCTGTATTTACTCTCAAACCTTCCTACCCCATACTGTCTCTCCATTTCCTCAATCTTTCCTCGACCTCATTTTCATTCTTTGCAATCAACACCAAGTCATCAGTGTACAACAGCTTTCATGGGAAACCATATCTGAAGTCACATGAGAGAGCTTCAGGCACCATGACAAACAATAAGGGGCTCAAGACTGACCCCTGATGCATGTCAGCATTCACAGAAAACTCATCGCTCAAATCTCCATTCCCTCCCACGTGGGTGCGAGCACCCACATACATAGCTGTAACCACTCTCACCAGCCATTCCTTGATCCAAGCTTTCCCATTGCCCACTTCACCACCTCCCTGGGATTTCTGTTATAGGCCTTCTCCAAATTGACAAAAATTATGTTTAATGTATTGTATTACCAGTGTGATATAAGAGAGACATATTGGCCATGATCAGTAGTGGTAATGGTATTTTGAGATAGGTGACTGAATATCTAAATACATAGGTGTTGTGGTTGCTAGACAACCCTGGCAGGTAGTGCATCACTTGAGCTATGTGATTTCATGATCAGAGCATCAGATAAAGTAAAAGAACTCAGTGGATTGCAGGCTGATGTTGACCCTCTCCTGTAGTCCACTGTCTTCATTTTCTAGAGATTGGAAAGGAGCTGAAGAACATACGTATAGCCAAACAGAAGAGTTCTTCTTAGATGGTAAGTTCATACAGAGAGCATGGATGTAGGTAGGGTAGTTGTTGTTCATGTTGTTGTTAGTGATGGTGGTGGTGTGTATTGTTGTCACCTCAGACTCATCTGATCATATGCTCAGTAGATTGCAGATTAAAATGCCCCATTGTTCTACTGTCCACCATCTTTCTTTTGAAAGACAAGGAGAGTGGTAAAGAGAGTACAGTATCTGTGAGTGAGTTTGCAAATAGAAGAAGGCAATTATCTATCTATTGCCAGACGCCTTAATCCCGTAAGGGGTGGCCACAAACAAATCACCTCCATGTCGCCCTGTCCCCCACAATTTCACTGTCCTGCTCCCAGCTTACACTCCTCTTTTTCATATACCTCTCCACTCCATCCCTCCATCTCATCCTTGGCCTCCCCCTCCCTCTCCCCCCCTCCACCTCACTCACATACACTCTTCTCATCAGTCTCTCATTCTCCATCCTCTCCACATGGCCAAACCACCTTAATGTGTTTCTCTTAATGCTTCCTATCACATCACATCCACATTCACACCACAGTGCTCCATCACTTCCTCATTTGCCACTTTGTCTCTTCATGTGACTCCACATGCTCTTCTCAAATAACTCATTTCCATTGCTCTCACTCTTGACTTCTGTCCCTCCAACAAGGTCCAAGCTTCACTTCCATACGTT
Organism: Birgus latro; assembly: GCA_018397915.1. Taxonomy (NCBI): domain Eukaryota; kingdom Metazoa; phylum Arthropoda; class Malacostraca; order Decapoda; family Coenobitidae; genus Birgus; species Birgus latro. Next base: position 13,335 of record JAGKTI010006214.1, on the reverse strand, counting down.
AGAGTTGGTATCATAATACTGTCATGCAGTAACTTTTTCACTTCCATGCTCACTTCCCTGTTTCTTATCACTGCTTTCAGGAACCATCAACTCTTCTTCCCTGTTGTACCCTTTCAAGCACTTCACCCTCTTAATTTCCATCTTTACTCATTACACAACCCAAGTACTTATATGTACTCACATTTTCCATTTCCTCCTCATCCAACCTCACTGTACATTCACTGACTTAACTTCTCTCAAAGCGCATCACTTTACTCTTCCCTACCTTCACCTTCAGATTCCATTTCTTACACATTCTCCCAAACTCATCCACCAAGCCTTGCAGCTCCCCTTCATCTTCAAACAACATTACTGGTAGTTTCCAAACACTGCCCTCTCTCACTAAGGCCACTCCAACATTCACTGCCCTACCTTGTATCTCTTTTATAATCCCATCCATATACAGATTGAATAACCATGGAGACATGACACATCCTTGTTTCAATCCAACCTTCAAATAGAAAAATTCACTCGGTTCACTATCCACACATGCTGCAGCCTTAGCACCCTTGTACATACTCTTCACAGCCCTCAACAACTTTCCATCAACTCCACAATCCTTGTCTATCCACCCTGTCATATGCTTTCTCCAAATCCATGAAGGCTGCATACAGTTTCTTTACCTTCCCTAGAATCGTTTCCACTAAAGATCTAAGAATGAATATCTGATCTACACAACCTCTTCCCTTCCTAAAACCTCCCTGTTCTTCAACTAATTCCTCTGTTATTTCCCTAACTCTGTCAATAAGTATCCTACCATATACTCTTCCTATTACACTAAAAAGACAAATGCCCCTATGATTACCACACACTTCTTTTTCCCCTTTTCCTCTGTACAGGGGAATAATTATACTTGACTTCCAATCCATGGGGACTGTACCTTCTCTCCCCCATGCTTCAGTATTTCACCACACACTCCATCAATTCCTAGATCTTTCCCCATTTCAGCTTTCTTCACTGTTTCCACAGCTTCCATCCTACTGATTTCTTCCTTTCTTCCTACATCCCTCCTTCTCCTAGCCATTCCCCAGCCACTTATACTTGCATTACTTTCTTTCTCTATGTTCGACAATTCCTTGACGTGTTCTCTTCATCTGCTCACTTTTTCTCCCTTCTCCACTAGTAACCTACCTTTTTTATCTTTCACTCCCCAGCTAACTTCTTTGGCACCCTGTCTAACTCTCTTTTCCTCTTTCCAGAACATTTTCTTACATTCCTTCCACATTACACTCAAATTCCTTCCAAATTCCTCATCCACTCTCTTCTTACTCTCTCTTACTAATCTTTTCACCTCTCTCTTCCTCTCTTCACATAACTCTCTCTTCCGTCTCTCAAGAAGGAGGCATGGTTGACCAAGATAAGGTGGATGGATGTAATAATGAGCTTGTAAGAGAGCAAGGTATGATAGTTAATGAGGCTAGGGATTTGACAAGGGATTGAATTAATTAGATGATGTTTGTACTGCACGTGACAAGGCTTTGGCACCCCATGGCAAAATGACTTTATCTGGCCTGTGTATGTTAAGAGCATCTTTGAAGGAAAATATGCAGGTGTACGAGAAGTGCATTTGTAAAGAAAAATGTGTATGGCAGGTGTATAGGAAGTTCATTTTCAGCCCGTGGTATGCAGCTTACCTCATACAAGCAGGATTTTTTTTAATGCAAGGAAGAAGGAACCAAAGGCCAGGGCCTACATACTGTTCCTTCCGAGAAAAAGTAAAAACAATACAAAAGAGAGCCAAATTCAAGATCCGTTCATTTCGAGATGCCTGGACACTGCGTTTGAAAGATTGGAGATCATAGGAAGTAGGGAATACAGACAGAGGGAGACAGTTCCAGAGTTGACCAGTTGCATAAATGAAGGACTGGGAGTAACGGTTAATTCTTGCATTAGAGAGTTGGACAGAAAATGGATGAGAATTTGCTGCTAGACGGGTACTACGTCCCCATCGTAGAGGTGGAGGGATGCAAGCAGACAGTTCAGAGGAACAGTGACCATTGAAGTAGCGATAGAAGAGAGATAAAGAAGCAACAGTGCGGCGAAGAGACAAAGGTTGAAGGGAATCAGTAAGAGGAGGAGAGTTAATGAGACGAAAAGCCTTTGACTCCACCCTATTGAGAAGAAC
>JAGKTI010006213.1:16551-32397 GCA_018397915.1 Birgus latro | reverse complement strand
GATGGCATCCTGTACGTGCGCTACCCCCCGCTGCCCCAGGAGGCCGACCTGGTGGCAAGCCTCGAGGCACTCGGCATCCCCTGGTGGCCTGGGGAGGTCAGCGTCGCGAATTACTCGGGCCTCGAAGGGTTGCCTAAAAGGTGATCGGCCAGAGGTTACTCGAGGCGTACTTTCGCAGCCATGAGGTTTCATGATTCGCCCTGCTGACGTTATCTGGGCTTCCATCGAGCCGGACGGTTCGCCAAACCCTGATCAGGCTGTTCGGTATTTCGTTTGCACTATGCAGGGCAAGGTAGAGGTAAGCAAAAGCGATTACCAGCGTCTGGTCTGCGAAGCGAAGGAGCGCGATGGCTACGTGCCTAAGCAGGCTGCGCAAAAAACCCGCCTCGAGCGGATGTTGCGCGCTCAGGCGGGAAAGCTAAGCAGGAGGCGTTACTAAGCCTGTTCCTCGCGGGCGGCTTTCACGATAGCCTTGATCTCGTCGTAAACCAGCCGGGCGACTTTGAGATCGGTGCTTTCGTGCTGCTTCCACTGGTGGCGCATCAAAACTTCTAGCGCCTCCTTGGCCCTTCCGAGTTCGTTAGCCTTGGCCAGGATATCCTCGATGACGCTGTATGTATCCAAAAGCCGCTTGTCAGGATGTGGCGTCTCCACCCCGTCTTCGAGCCAGGCCTTAAGCGCCTCGCCCAGTTCGGGGCCGGGCTGCTCGATTACTGCTCCGCGCAGTTCGACCGCCCGGCTTTTCTGGATCACCAGGGTGTTGCTTTGATCGAGCAAACCAAAGATGTCGAACTCATACTCAATCCCATCGCGCTGTACCGGCTGCATACCAAGAGCCCGCACCACGCTCTTTCCGGTTTTCTCGTCTTTTTCCTGAGTGTAGCTCATTTTGGCCCGCATTGTGGCGATGATGTGCATCCTAGCCCCCAAAATTGCATCTACTAAGCGGTTCTGTTTGGGCGTGGCCTCCTTCCAGCCGGAAAATTGCCCTTTGGCGGTCTTGTCCACAAACTCGAGCAGACCGTCTTTTCCGGCCCAGGCGTGGGATAGCGAGTCGATGATGAGGATATCGTACCCGGCCTTCTCGGCTTCCTGAACGGCCTTGATATAATTCTCCGGAGCGAAGCTATCCAGCTCAGCCACGTCAAACTCGAAAAGGTCAGCGTATTTGCTGGCCGAGCCGCGCTCGGTATCGAGGAGGGCTACCCGTCCACCGAGCCCTTTAGCGATCTGTAGGGCGGTATAGGTTTTGCCTGAGCCTGAAGGCCCGCTGAGGGCCAACCGAAGGCGGCTTTTAGTCTTGATGGCTTTGTGAAACATGCTGCTCCCCCTTTTGGACTTGGGTTGCGACTTTGCCTAGCGCAAGACCCAGCGCTTCTTGTTTGCTGTTTCCGTGCTTGAATACTAGGAGTTTCTCATCCCGGTATAACTCCGCGTAGAACCCGATACTTGCGTCGAAGCCAGTCACGGCCCGGTAGCCTGCCCGATGGGCCAGGGCTTCGAGTTCGGCCAGGCTTCCCTTTACGAAAGGCTCGGGTTCGAGACCCAAATCCCGGCAGGATTTGCCTTTGCACACCTCGGTGATCCACTTAGCCGCGTTGCGGTAGGCTCGGGACTGCCCCCGGTCGAATTCACCAGATTGGGGGCAGTCCCCGTGCAGATCAGCCTGTCGCTGGAGATAGTGGATCAACGTTTCTAGTTCCTCCTTAAACATCTCTTCCTCCCTTCATGCCTAAAAGCTCCCGTACCCAACGCTCCAGCCGCTCTTCGTAACCGAGCTGGTGAAGGGCAAACCCGAGACCGCTCAATGCCAGCAAGAAAACCAGGGCGACGATCATACTCGCCCCCACTCCCGTCGCTCCTGGCGTTCCAAAGCGGCCCGTTTTTGCCGCTCAGCCCAGGCCTCGTAGCCGTAAGCCTCGAGCGCCGGATCAAGCTGAGCCTGCCGCGCAGGCCGCACGGTGAGGCGTACTCGAGGGGGGGTTCCGGGTTTGAGGGGCGGCAAGGGTTCGGCTTTGATCCGCAGCCCGTTTCTGTAGGCGCGGCTTTGAAACTCGCGCACGGCTTCCGGGAAGCGGAAGCCGTCGCCCTCAGGCTCCATATCCAGGATGGCCTCGCCAGAGGCCAGCTCAGGAAGGTGCGCCTCGAGAAACTTCGGATAAGCGGCTACTTTGTCGAAGCACTCCGGTCCGACGATGCCATAGCCCGCAACGGTGCGGCTATGACCTTTCAAGGGGCGGTTGCAGCGGGCGCAGCGGATCATATGGTTTCTCCTTTAGGATTGATCTTGAACTATAATCTACTATAGATTATAGATAAAAGCAACTGTTGAACAGGGCGGCATGTATCGCGGGCTTATGCTGCCCCTGGATGCACCAAGCTGCTATTTAGCTTGCGCGATGATCAGCGGATGGTTTTTCTCTACAGGCACAAACCGCAGCTCCAGCTCGTACCCGAGCGCGCGAGCAAAGCGCTCGAGGGTCTGTACCTCGATGGCCCATCCGGCCTGCTGCACCTGGGCTACGCGGGGGTTCGACACTCCTACCCGCTCGGCGAGAGCCCGTTGGCTGATCCCAGTGACAGCTTTCGCGAGGGCGATCATCTCCCCAGCATCCCCGGCTTCGAGCACCTCGAGACCGGCTTTTTGTACGATATCTTCCAGGGTATCGTGCCGAACCTCGGCGGGGTTTGCCTCGTCCCAGTCTGGTTCAGGCTCCGAGAGCAGGCGCAGCAGCCGCGCCTGCTGCTGGGGAGAAAGCTCATCCCACCCGCTGAAGCGCTTGCGCAAGGTCTCGGTATCGGTAGGGTTCTTGATCTTAGCCATAGAAGCCTCCTGCTTAGCTTTCCCGGTATGCCTCAAGCATCGCTGCCGTGTCATCTAGGAGAGCTGCGCTGGCTTTGTCCTCCCGCTTGCACTCGGCGCGGCATAGGTAGGCGACCCCACCGAGCACGAAGAAGTACACTCGAGCCCCGCCCACCGGAGTGCGGGTCTTGAGTTCGTACAGCCGACCGCCAAGGTGCTTGAGGTAGCGGCTAGCTTGCCCGTTCTCGCGGAGGTCGGCCAGCATGCGAATCATTGCGCTCACGCACCCACCCCGACCCGAGCGGTTCAGAGATTTCATGTCTTCGAGGATGGGGATGCGCTCGGGGTTAGTGGGGTCAGTCGCAGCGATGACGCGCATGAGTTAAGTTTAGCATTATCAATCTGATAAGTCAAGAGTTATCGGGCATTGCCGAGCGAAAGACTATACTATGCTATAGATAGCTTATGGCCTCAGCGGCAGGATCCGGTAAACGCAAACCTCAGCGGGGTCGGGGCTGTCCTACCAAACTCACCCCACGGCTACAAAACGAAATGGTGCGGTGGCTAAAGCGGGGTGCACATATCGAGCATGTTTGCCGATACGTGGGTATCCAGCCCCGTACGTATTACAACTGGCTCGAGCGAGGCCGGGCTTATGAGGAAGCCCAGATTGAGGGGCGGAAACCCCAAGCCAAGGATCGGATTTATTTTGTATTTTTGCAGTCCGTGGAAAGAGCTCGAGCCAAAGCCGCGATGGATGCCACCACGATGATCTTGGCAATCGGCAAGCGCAATGCCGACTGGCGGGCGCTGGGATTTTTCCTCGAGCGCTCTTACCCGGACATTTTTGGGCGTCGCCGACTCGAACACACCGGACGGGGCGGCGGGCCGATCGCCACGTTAAATGCTGGCCTGCCCCTCGAGGCGCTATCGGAAGCTGAGTTAAGCGATCTCTACGCCCAAATGCTTCGCGACGAAGACGATTTGTTGCACTCGGGCGAACGCCCGAGTGAGGATTGAAACTTGATCACCGAGGAGCAACTCAAAGCATGGATGTCCGCCCACCTCGAGCACCGCCGCTCGAGAATCAGAGAAGAACTCATCCGCCGAGTTAAGCTCGCTAAAGCTGGCCGGATGAATCCTGCTCTGGCCCGCGAGGTTTCCCGGCGTGATCCGGTGACATTCATCAATGACTGGGTATGGACCTTTGATCCGCGCAACCCCGCCGATGGAATTCCCGCCCGCATTCCTCTATACCTGCGCCCCAAGCAGGCGGAGTTCATTTCCTGGGTGGACGAGCGCATCTCCGCAAAACAAAACGGGGTGATTGAGAAAAGTCGCGATGAGGGCATGACCTGGGTGATCTGCGCCCTGTTCATCCACCACTGGCTGTTTCAACCGGGCTTCAAGGCCGGAATCGGCAGCCGGAAACTGGACCTGGTAGACCGCAAGGACGACCCCGACTCGATTTTCGAGAAACTGCGCTTTATCTTGCGCAACCTCCCCAAATGGATGCTCCCGGCGGGGTACGATGAGGGCAAGCACGCCAACTATTGCCGCTTAATCAACCCCGAGAATGGCGCCAGCATCGTGGGCGAGGGCGGAGACGATATTGGGCGCGGGGGGCGCAATACTGTCTACTTCGTAGACGAACACGCCAAGCTCGAGCGGGCCCAGCTGGTAGAGGCGTCGTTGAGCCAGAATGCCCCGACCATTCTGTACGGTTCTACCCCGCGTGGGGTGGGCAACCTGTTTTATCAAAAGCGTCACGCACCGGGAGCCCACGTCTTCACCTTCCACTGGCGGGACAACCCGGACAAAAACTACTCCGTCCTGTGGAACGGCAAGGTGATCTACCCCTGGTATGAATGGCAGAAATCGAAGTTCGACCCGATCACCGTAGCCCAGGAAATCGACATCGACTACACCGCCTCGGTGGCCGGGGTGGTAATCCCGGCGGCATGGGTGCAGGCTGCGCTCGAGCTGGATTTGCCTGCAGGCTACCCGTCCCGGGCCGGGCTTGACGTTTCCGACGAGATCACGGGTAACGAGGGAGATAAAACCGTTTACGCCAGCCGTTCGGGGTCGCGCGTGCTGCGCGTGGAGGAAATCCGCGGAGAGGGGTTGGCGGGTGCGGTGCGGGAACGGGCCATCATGGACCGGTGCGAACAACTCACCTACGACCGGTTGGGGGTAGGGGCCAGCATCACCGCCACGCTGGCCCGCGAGGAGGGTTTACCCTTCCGGGTGGTGGGAGTGGCCAACAGCGAGCGCCCCACCCCAACCAAGTATCCGGATTTACCCGAGGTTCGGGCTAATGACCGCTTCGCCAACTATGCAGCCGAGTTGTGGTGGCGGCTGCGGCTGCGGTTCCAGGCGGCCTATGAGCGGAGGCAGGGGATTAAGGATCATCCCGACGAGGAGTGCATCAGCCTCGCCGGGTTGCGGGGACATCCAGCCTTGCCGACGATCCTGGCCCAGCTATCCCAGCCCACCTATGAGCGGATAGGCTCCACGGATAAAATCCGGGTCAACAAAAAAGGTGACGCCACCGCCAGCCCGGATTACGCCGAGGCGATCATGTACGCATTTGCCGAGGGACGCCGCCCGCATGAGGAAGAGGAATCGGGAACCTGGAGCTTCCGAACAATGAGCTAATATAGCTTATATGCTTCCTCCCCCTAAGCTGGCTGCTCTGCGTAGGTATATCGGTCTGAGCAAAACCGGAACCGGATCGAACGCTCATATCCAAGCGGTCCGTAAATTCCTCGAGGGTGACCACTGGCAAGACGGGCTGGGATGGGTGGGGCCGAGCTTGCCCTCTGACGACCCTAACGCTGCCGCGGTGATGGCGAAGATACGTCGGGATTTCGTCTCGAAAAACCTCGTTCGTGAAGCGGTTATACGCCACCGGGACGCGGTGCTGGGGGATGAAGCAAATTGGGGATTTAGTCCGGTGCGAACTGCACTATCTGATGGGCCGCCCCCTGATGGGCCGCCCCCCGAACAAGAACTGATCGATGAAGCCGAAGCGGCCCTTACCCAGTGGTGGGATCGCCAGCGCGTTTGGCAGGAAATTCAGGCAGCATTTTTTGATGCCATCGGTACGGGAAAAGGCGTGTTGCGGCTATTTATCCCCAAAGCTGCGACGCTGATTGACGAGGAGGGGCGCAGTTACGTCCCCCAGGGCACGCTCGAGGAGGTGCTGGCTGCGATTCGGCTCAAGAGGGCTGACCGCGATGCGGCAGGCATTGTCCGGGACGAGGATGGGGAGCCGGTAGCGGCCTGGTTCGATTTTCGTGACAGCCGGGGGTATACCAAAAGCGAAATTCAATACCTCGACGAACAAGGAAATACCGTAGTGCTCATCGAGGGAAAGCGCGATGAGTTCGCTGCAAGCATCTACCCGCTCGACGGGAATTTCCTCATCTACCAGATTGACCTCGAGCCGCTCATTACCCCCCAGGCGGTGAGCCAACAGAAGCTCATCAATAAAGCCCTTACGATGCTAAGCCGCAACGTGGACACCGGGGGATTCGTCGAGCGCACCATCCTCAACGGGCAGATGCCCGGGGAGTGGAAAGAGGATGCGAACGGTAGGAAAATCTGGCAGCCTGCTCCCTTCGAGGTCGGCCCCGGCGTCACCAACTTTATTCGCGGGGTGAGTTACGAGGATGCCGACGGCGGCAAGCGCTTCGCCCCGGTGGACATTCGCTACCGGGATCCGGTTTCGGTGGAGACCTTCCGTGACACCCGCCTCGAGGCCACCGCGGCGTTTTATGACGAGGTACGCCAGACGTTCATGATGATCTCAGGCGACGCTACCGCCAGCGGCAAGAGCCGGATTCAGGCTACGCAGGATTTTTTGTCTTCCCTCGAACCTACCGCGCGGGCCGTGGAGGCCGCCCTGCGCTGGCTTTTCACCACGGTGCTCCGCTGGGCCGCGTTTTTCATGGACAATGCTCGCCCTGACCGCTATGACCCGATTCGTCCGGTGATACACCCGGTCCTCCGAGCGGTGCAAATGACCCCCGAGGAAATCACCGCTGATCTCCAGCTCCGTGATGGAGGGGTTATTTCTACCGAGACCCTCATGCGTCGTAGCGGTCGGGTGCAAGATCCGGATGCTGAGCGGGCCCGGATCGCCCAGGAAATGCGCGAGCGCTGGGTCTACGCCGATCCCTTCAAGCGAGTAGCCGCCCTGGCGGCGGCGCTTTCCGCCGGGCTCTACTCCAAGCGCGAGGCCCTTCTTCTGGACGGTAATACCCCGGAGGAGGCCGCTCGGATCATCCAGGAACAGCTCGAGGAATCCCAGGCCCGGCTGCCGATGCCGTAGATTTACACCTCCTTGAGCAATTGCTTAAGGGCTTCCGCAGAGATCTGCCCGCTATCCAACAAACCCATCGTGTAGATAAGGATTAACAGGCGTTTCAGTTCGGGGGGCGAAGAAAAGCCCAGGCTCAAACACGCTGCCTCGATCCGTCCGAGAGCATACTCAATGGGTTGCTCCTTGTCTGACATCGCGCGGTTCCTCCGTAATTGGATTATAGTCGGATACCTTAGCTAAAAGCTAAATAAGCTTTTATGTATAATTGCCTTGAAGCGTCCAAGGTGGACGGCCCTCCCAGGAAGCCTGGGGGATGGAGGATAAATGGGTAGACTCTGGTTCTTGCAGCACGGCATTGTGACCCCTCAGTCCCGCCGTTCGGCGGGGATGCTGGGGCTTGACCCTTCGGCCAGGCGAGATCTCCGACCGGTTCGCCACTTCTTCCGGGTCGATGACGAGAATGGTGGAGGCGGCGGGCCTCCCGCCGAGTCCGCCTGGCGCGAACGCCGAATGAAGGAACTCGAGGGAATGGCCATCGAGGCCATGCGCTCGCGCATCCTGGATCTGGAAGAGGATAACCGCAAGCAGCGTGAGGAAATCCACAGCTACAAGCAGCAGATCAACGCCTTCGATGCCGAACGCAAAGAGCTCGAGGTCTACCGCAGCTATGGCAAGCCGGACGAACTCAACGCCCGGCTCGAGCAGGCCAAGAAAACCGAGGCTGAACTGATCGGCCTCAAGCGCGAGCGCGCCGTGCGCGAAGCGGCCAAGCTGACCACGCTCGAACTCGAGGTAGGCGGCAAAAAAGAGGCCAAGCCCATCAATGCCGACAAGCTGGCCGAGCTAGCCGCTCTCAAGGGCCTCGAGGTAGAGATCGGGGAGGGGATCGTAACCGGCAAGGACGGCAAACCCGTCCAGGGGAAGATCGCTCAGGTCAAAAAGGCGGACGGGAAGCTCGTTCCGCTCGCGGATTACCTGCGCTCCGACCTCGCCGCCTTCGCGGACTGGCTCGCCGACTCGCACCCCCCAACCCGGGGCACGCCGGTTGTGCCACAGCCAGCGGGCGGGGGCACTCCCACCCCGGCCAACCCGGCTCGGAGCTATCTCGAGCGAGCCTACGCGCGCCCCGACGAACGAGGGCTAAGGAGACCCAATGGCGAAAATGACCTATAGCAACAACCAGCTTACGGATCCAGCGTGGTGCCAAAACCCGCTGACCGGAGAATATCTCCTGCCGGGAGGATTCAAGGTGGACGCGGCCCAGTTCGCCGCGGGTCCTGACGGCAAGAAGCGCATCCAGGCCGGGACCCTCCTGGGGCGTACCTTCGCCGAGCGCGACGCCGGGGCCAAGTTCGGCCCGGCTGCCGATGCCGACGACGAGGTGCTGATTCTGGCCTTCGATGTCACCGACGCGGTGCAAAACGATGACTGCACGCTGGTGAATCCCGAGATGGCGGTGATATTTGAGAACCGCTTACCGGGCTGGGGCAGCCTGAGCGCGACCCTCAAAGGGAAGCTACGGGCGGCTTACACCACCATCGTGCGGTGAGGTGACCTATGGATTGGCTTACCCTCATCCAGCAAATGCAGGACCAGGGCATTATCCGCCTGGTCGCCACCAACCCCTTGGCCCAGTTCGGGCCGGGCAACCGTCGCTACGTCGGGGCCGAACTCCTGCCCGAGCGCCCGGTGGACGTGCGCCCTGGGGAGAGCTACCGCGAAACCCAGATCCGCTACCGCACCATCTTCGCGGTTCCCCAATCGCGCTACAGCCCGCCCGTCAAGGTCGGCGGGGACATCAAGGGGGACTTCCTGGTAGAGCTGGGGACCTCGGGGTTAAGGCGCGAGTTGACCAGCCGGGACTTCGACGCCATCAACCGCTTAGTGCAGGCCGGCAACGACCTCCAGGCGATGGCTCAGCTCACCCAGTGGCTCGACACCACTATCGTCCGGGCTCATGCCGAACTGGTCGAGCTTCAGCGCTGGCAGGCGTTGGTGGATGGCCAGGTGATACGCCAGGGGATTACCGGATATAGCGAAACGGTCACCTACCCCAACCCGGCCGGGCACCGGGTCAACGCCGGGGGGGTCTGGGGTAACGATGCGTACGACCCCTTCGACGACATCTACGCGATGGTTGACCTGCTGACCTCCAAGGGGTACACCGTGGGCCGAATCATCACCAGCCGCAAGGTGGTCTCGATCATGGCCGGAAACACCAAGGTGCAATCTCGAGTGGGGGCTTACCGGCTGGGGGTAGCCACCACTATGCGGGCCAGCCTGGCGGCCATCAACGCCGCGTTGAACGCCGACGGGTTGCCCCCCATCGAGACCTACGATTTGCAGACCCGCACCGAAACCGGGACCCAGCGCTTCCTGGCGGATAACGCGATGGTCTTCGCTGCGGCCACCGGGCGGGACGAGACCGTCGACCTCGGGGACAGCCAGCAACCGTTGATCCTCCCGGATACCCTGGGCTATAGCGCCCTGGGCATCGTGAGCGGGCAGAGCACTCCGGGCCGCTACATCAACCAGCGTTATAACCCCGATTACCCGCCATCCCTGGTGGCCGAGGGGGTGCAGGAGACGTTGCCGGTGATCCTCGAGCCGGAAGCCTACGGGGTCATCAAGAACATCTCGGCGGTGTAGTATGGCCAAGCGCGAATTGCAAGAATCCTGGATCTACAAAGGGCAGATTTACGGCCCCGGAGAAGTAGACGTCCCCGAGGAACTCGCTGCCCGCATTGATGGGAAGCCAATTCCCGCCCCGATTGGCGACCCTCTGGAGTCCATCCGCCAAGCGCTCGAGGTCACTGCTGACTCGGAGATCGCACAGGCGATCGAAGGCCTCAAATCCGAAAACGCCGACCTCAAGGAACGGCTAAAGAAAGCCATGAGCAAGGCGGAAATCCTGGCTGAACTGGAGGCGCTCGGGCGTCCCGGTGATAAGGACTCTACCAAAGACGAGCTGTGGGCGGCATTGATGGAGGCGCGGGCAGGACAATGACCTCTATCCCGCGCATCACCCTTCCTACTCCGGGCGGACTTGAGCCACGGGATTTTGACCACCTGCCTTATCCCTATGCCGAGTTGGCTACAGGATGGGTTGAGGCGGCGAACGCCCTTACCCCGACCACCCTGCCGGATGAGGCCCGTGACGCCTACGCCCGCTATCTAGGCTATCGGCTCCTCCTCGAGCACCCCCAACCCAACCGCACCTTCGCCTTGGGGCGCTACCGATCGGAGGGGGGGCAGGTGCGGGACTGGGGGCTGCTCGCGCTCGAGCAGTTGCAGCTTTTCCAAAGCCTGGCCGGGTTGCCCTTTACCGACCTCAGCGGCAGGCCAATCCCTGCTTCCGGCAGGGCGTCCATCGAGGTGCACTATTGATCACCGAGGACATTGCCGCGCTGCCGCCCGCGCTTCAGGCACTCACCCGGATTCTCGAAGCGCCCCTGCTCGCAAGCCCGCTGGCGAGCGAAGCGGCCCCAGACTGGAACAACGCCCGCTCGAGGGGGGAGGCGGTGGCCGGCTGGATCGGGATGGACTCGGAGATGAAGCTACGGCTCGGGCTCAGCCTGATCGCTGACACATACGAGGTGTTCCTGCCCGAGAGCTGCGCGCCAGGGCTCGAGCCGAGCCGCCATCGGCTCGAGGCGAAAGGATCCGTGTGGCGAATCCTGGCCTTGTCCCGCTACGACGGGAGCCATTACGAACTGCTGGTGGAGCGAATATGACCATTGAACAGTACCGCGCCCGCTTGCGCCGCAAAGCCGATGCCGCCACCTCGGCTATGACCCGGGCTTACCTCGAGTCGGTGCAGGAGGACCACCGCCGGGGAACCCTCATCGCGGCGGGTCGGACCTACATTTTGCCGGGCGGCATCCCTCACCGCGCCTCCGCCCCCGGCCAGCCTCCCGCCGTGCGTCCCGCCCCTATTGGGGGGAAGCTCCTGGCCGCGATGAATCTGGCCAAGGTCCGCCCCCTGGTCTACCAGGCTGGGGTGGACGATTCAGAGCAAGGCCAGATTGCCATTTACCTGGAGTACGGCACGAAAAAAATGGCACCTCGCCCGCTGTGGCGCTTCAATCTCGAGCAGATGAAATCTAGCGGGGAATTATCCCAGGCTTATCGGAAAGGGTTTAGATGACTCGCCTGGAGTTCGAGAATTTTACCCTCTCCACCCTGGCTGCGGCCCAGGTCGGGCTCAAGGCATATCTGTGGGGAACCATCCCGCAGAACGTGGCTCATCCCCATGTGACCCTGTTTGTGGTGAGCGACTCGGCCTTTAACGCCTCTGATGAGGAAGTGGTAAGCATCATGCGCGTGCAGGTAGATGTGTGGCATCCCACCTCACAAGCAAACCTGGAAGAACTGTACGAACTCGTGCGCAACAGACTGCTCGAGGCGGGTTTCGCCCGCCTCGTTGCCGGGCACCCCAACCCGGATGGACCGTTTTGGCGCATTCGCTCGGAGTGGAGCTACACCCGGCCTGTGCGGTGAAAAGGAGGAAACATGGCAAAAGTCAAGCTGGAAACCTACATCAGCGCGAAGTCCCGCCCCTTTGCCGGGGTGGACTCGCTCGGCCCCATTCAGTTCATGCATGAGGGCAAACTGCTCGAGGGCAGCTACGCGGTCAAGGAGAAGCTCGTCATGAACGATGAGGTGCGTGGCTACGTGATCGAGATCGAGGGCAACCCGAGCGAGAAGGCGGATGCCAAGCTCGAGGCTAAAGCCCGTAAGGAGGTCGTAAATGGCTAGGCCCGCTCGCACCGCCCCGCTGACCGATCTCAAAAACGCGGCGATGTATGTCAAGGCGAACGGAACCTCCGCCAGCATCTTCGCCGACACCATGTATGTGGGGGATTTTACCAGCGTGAACCCCCAGGGCAGCCGCTCTACCCAGAGCCTGGAATCGTCGGATCGGATCATCTCCGGCGTGGGGCCTAAATCGCTGCAGCTTTCCGGACAGATCGTGCTGGCCCCCGATAATGCCAACCTGGTAATCGTACACGACTCCTGGAAGAACGGGACCATCCTGGACGTGATGTTCTTGATCGGGGCCGAGCCTACGACGGGAGCTAAAAACTACGTGCAGTACTTCACCGGGCTGAACGCCCAGTGGAACGCCTCGCTCAATAACGGGGTATGGGTGGCTGACGTGCAGCTCATAGTCTTTGACGGCGACAGCATCAACAGCGAGTTTAACGTCACCGCCTGGCCATCCCTCTGATGCTCCTGGTCGCTTATGTGGAGGGCTCGCGCGACCCGGTTCCCGGAGCCCCGGCCATCGTGGGCTACGGGGCTCGCCTCGACGCCGAAAACGCGCAGATCAGGGTGAGGCAACTGGTGGTGCACTACGTGCCCAGCAGCCCCACGCTCGAGGTGTTGTTATACCCCGACGCTGTAAGCAACCCCGAGCCGTATACGGTCGTCTGGCCGGGCCTGGCACGCGAGCCCTATGAGCCGTATCTGAACGTGAGCCTCAATTTGGCCTAACAGGAGAATCATGCCGTTTCAGATAGTCAAAAGTAAAGAGGCCCGAAAGCTCGAGACGGTGGAGATCTTCGGCAATCCGGTGCCTAAGATCGAGTCCTTCGACGATTTCCCTTTCGAGGCCCGCACCGAGGCCCAAGACCTGTTTGCCCAGTGGCAGAACAAGACCTACGACGTCTACGGGGTGGCGATTCGGCTGATGTGCATCGCCACCCAGCTCAACCCCCGACCCAAGGACCGCTACACCTACGACCGACTCAAAACCGAGATGCGCGATGCCGACCCGGAGTTTCTCAAAGCCTGGCAGGCTCAGGTCATCGAATGGGCCAGTCAGGTGTTTATCGCCCTGGGAGAGGAAGCCGAACGACAGGCCCGGGAGCCCGACCCAAACGCAGGGATGGCGGCAGAATCCTCGAGCTGAGCACCCTCGAGATCGCCGCCGACATCGTGCGTTACTACGGGATAGGAGCGGTGGTGGTGGATGGGGAAATCGAGGAAGGCTTTGAGCGTGTACTGCGCTGGCCCGCGCGGCTGGTGTTTGCCTTGTACAACCGCATCCGTGAGTACGAGAAGCGGTTCAACTACGGAGTGGCCCTGCACAACCAGCTCTGGCTCAACTCGAGACTCAAAGAGGGAGCCCAGCCCTTTGACCTTGCGCAGTTTTTCCCGGCCTGGGCTGATGCTCCGCAGTGGCAGCCGGAAGACGAAGAAATTTGGGCAGACATGCGCACCGCACACCGGCTCAATTTGCTGCCGGCCCGCGAAGTGGGGCGCTGGAGCCGCCGCTACGGGCCGGGCATCTTCGCTCAACTCGAGCGGTCTACCCCGGGACCGTGAAGCGATGGCGGCACTTTTTGCATTGATGCTGGTCTTTGCGGGTGAACACTCCCCCGAGAAAAGCCAGCGGCGTCAGAACCAGCGCAAACAGGGCCGCAACCCAGAAAAACGGCAACAAAAACCCCAGGAAGACCATCCCGCAAGCCACCGCAAACAGGGTAAGCGAGGCTTTGAAGAGATTCCCCCGAACGTTTTCCGTCTCAAAGCTCTGGCATCTCGGACACTGCGGGGTTCCGTTCATGCCCTGAGTGTAGCCGAAACCCCCGGATAACCTATGGCCGAAGCTATCGAAGTCGCCTTTGTAGAGTTCCGGAGCAACCTCGAGGGCCTCGAGGCCCAACTCACCCGCTTCGCTGCCAAGAGTAAGACGGTGGGTACGGAGGTCTCCAAAAGCCTAGGAGATAGCATCAGCAAGGCGGCGCGGGCAGCAGGAGTTGGCGACTCGGCTCCACTGCAATCGTTGCAGCAGAATATCGCCAAAGCCACGCAGGGACTCGAGCGGGGCTTGACGGCAGTCGAGAAGCGTTTGGACTCGACGCTAGCCAAGGTAAATGCGCTGGCGGCGGCCCTCAAGGGATTGCCTTCCATCCCCCAGTCCAACCCCGCTCCTTCTGCTCCCCGCACGCCTACCCCCCCCGCTCCGCCCTCGAACATCCCCACCGCCGATTTTTCCAACCAGGCTGCGGCGATCCGCAACCTCTTTCAGGCTGGCAATCTAGCTGCCGATGAGACCATCAAGCGCCTCCAGGTCCTTAGAGCCGGGGTGGAGAGCTACGTGGCCGCCCTCGAGCAAGCGGGGAATACCAGCTCGCGAGAGTTCCGCTCGCTCACCCTGACCCTGGCCCAGATCGAGCGCACCATCACCGGGGTCCAGGGAGGGATCACCCGCTTGGGGATCGGGGAGCAGATCGCTCGGGCGCTGGGCGGTTCGTTCCACCAGCTCGAAAGCGAACTCAAAGGGATTCGAGCCGAACTCGCAGCTACCGGCAGCCTCAGTCAGGCCGCGGTTCAGCGGCTTACCCAGATCCAGCAAGCCGCTTTGGCCGGGGCTCAGGGCGTAGATCGGCTCAGCCAGGAATTCCGCGACCTCAATCGCCTGGCCGCCGAGGCCAACCAGACCCTCAACCAGGCTAAGCGCGGGATGCAGGGAATTCGTGATATCTTGACCAACCTGGCCTCGGTGGGCGGGGGTGTCCAGGCATTCCGTAGCTTGGGACAGTTCGTCAACGAGGCCCAGCAGGCTGAGCTACAGGTGCAGCGTCTCAACCGGGCTATTGAAAGCGCCGGGCCAAGCGCTGCTGGAGTTAACCAGGTAATCGAGCGCTTGGCCAATACCTTCCGGGTTAGCACGGCTGACCTCAACGGCCCGGTAGCTACCCTGCTCAACCTGGGGGCGACGAGCCAGCAGATTGAGCAACTGCTGTTGCGGGCCGGAGCCAGCGCACGCAACGCGGGCCGGGAGTTCAAAGACGGCTTTGAAAACATCGCCACTGCCCTGGCTTCAGGGAGTTCGCAAGCGCTACAAAGCATCGGGATCGCCTCTAACTTTGGGGAGGCCTACACCAAAGTCGCAGAGAAGCTCAAGGGCGCGAGCGCTGAGACAATCCGCCAGGCTCAGGCTCAGGCCTTGCTGAATGCCATCACTCCCGAAACCGAATCCGACGTGCGCGATCTGGCCGGGCTATTCGGCAACGAGTATCTGAACGCCACGAATGCGGCCAACCAGGCCACCGCCGAGCTGCGGCGCAACCTCGGCCAGGCGCTCACCCCGGCCTTCACCGCCTTGCAAAACCTGGTGGCCAAAACCGCCGAGGCATTCAACGCCCTTCCGGCCCCGCTGCGCACCGTGCTGGCTAACCTGGCCCTTTTGGGAGCGGGATTTCTGGCGGTAGTGGGGGCTGTGGGCCTGTTGGGACCGGTACTCAGCAACGGGATCAACCTCATCCGCGCGCTGGGGCCGGTGGTGGCGAACACGATCCGGATCATCACCTCCGCCAATCCCATCGTGCTGGCCCTAACGGCGGCGGTAGGGGCTTTGTATCTAGCCTGGCGAACTAACTTCCTCGGCATTCGTGACCTCACCCAGGCTGTGATCGAACGGGTAGGAAGGGTGCTCGAGCAGGTACCGGTCTATGTGGCCGGGGTCAGGGGGGTCTTGTCCACCCTGGGTTCGCTGTGGCGCGGAACATTTCAGGCCATCGGCACCATCACTGAAGGCTTTCGGTTGGTGGTAGAAGGAGCCTTCCTGGATCCTTTGGGCAAGATGCTCCAGGGGGTGCGCACCGCATTAGGCCCCATCGTCCAAGGCTTCCGTGATTTTGGGGTGCGTATCGCTCAATTTTTCCAGCCGGTGGCCGACTTTCTGGCCAATATCGGCTCGGGAATC
>JAGKTI010006213.1:0-15808 GCA_018397915.1 Birgus latro | reverse complement strand
GCACCGATGCCTGGAACGCCAACACCAGCGCGCTCGAGAACGTACGCTCTGCCCTGGGGAAGGCTCTCGAGAAGCTCGACCGCTTCCCCACCGCGCTCGAGGCCCTCAAGGACCGCTTTGCTCAAGTTTTAGGCGGGGTGGGCGAGAAATTCCGGAATTTTCTGGAGGGAGGGCTCGAGCGGGTCAATGCCCTCTCTGCCCAAACTGCCCAGTCCTTCCTCGACCAAGCTGCTGCTTTGCAACTCGCACTGGGTGAGGTGAAGCGGCTAGGGGGGTTTACGGTGTTCTCCCAGGCTGACCCGGCTGCCTTCCAAAAGATCATCGATCTTGCCGAGCAACTCCGAACGGCCCTGGCCAGCGGAGCTATCCCCGAGGCCGCCCAGCAAACCGTCAAGGATGTGCTGGAGGTTTTTGATCAGGGGATCAAAACCCTGGGGGATGATGTGACCCAGGAGCTCAATCAAGAACTTGACGATGCCTTCCAGCGGGGCTTAAATCAAAGCGCTCTCGACGCGGAGGTTTCGGCCTGGCTCAACGAGGCTGTGCAGAATATCGATCCTATCCTATTTAGGCCAGTATTCGAGCTGGACCTCAGCGATGCTTTCGGGGACCTTTCGGCCCAACTCGAGCAGGCCATCGCTAACCTCGAGTTGGGCACGCTCGACCTGGAGACTTTCGATTTCCTCAAAATCAGCTTGAGGGAAATTCAGCAATTGGCTCAAGAAGGCGGCGACTTTGTACTGGCGAAAAAGGCCAAGGACCAGATCGATGCTGCCGATGCCGCCATCGCTCGGTTTTTCCAAACCGCCTCTCAGCCTCCCACCGGCATCAACCTGCCGGACAGCTTGGGGATTCCCGAGCTGATCCAAAGCATCCAGCAAGCCCAGGAAGCCGGGCAGAACCTGGACCTCACCTTCTTGGCCGACCTTTTCAAAAACGTCGATTTTGGCTCGCTGGGACAGGAATTGCTCCAACAACTAAACGTGCTGGCCGTCAATCTTGATACGCTGGCGGCCCAAAATGTTCCCGGAGCAGCAGCCGCAGCGGAGATACTCGCTCGGGGGCTCTCGGCGGTCACGTTTGCGGTAAGAGATCTCGATGACGAGCAAAAAGACAACCTGACCCGCTTCAGAGAATGGCTTGAGACCCTCCAGGAAGCAGCCCGTAAAAGCGAGCAACTCGAAGCAGCTCAGGGGCTGCTAGCCCGGGCCTTCGAGGCTGGGGTGATCGGTTTGGCGGAGTTCCAGGCTGGCACCGCGCGCACCATCCAGGGCTATCAGGCGCTGATTGACTCGGGCCAGCTTACCGCCGATCAGGTCACCCTGCTGCAAATCGCTATCGCCAATCTCAAAACCCAACTCCAGGATGTCTCCACTGCCCCGCTGGTGCGCGGGCTTGAACTCACGCGGGCTGAGCTGGAGGCGGGGTTGACCGGCCTCGGCGAGTATCAGCGGGCCATTGCCCAGCTCATCCGCCGCTATGAAGACCTCATGGCCAGCGGCAACCTCACCGAGGAGCAAACCCGGCAGCTGCGCGTGGAGATCGCCAAGTTGCGTAAAGAGCTCGAGGACACCTCCAAAACCCGCCTGGAGAACATTGCCAACGACATCACCGCCATCGGAAACGCCGCCCGGAGCGTGCTCGACGCATTCAAAGGCGGGCAAACGGTGGGGCAGATTTACTCCAGCATCATTGGCAATGTGGGGGGACTGATTGCCGATGCTATCGTGCCCGGAGCCGGGGCTATCGTGCGGGCGCTGGCTCCGATCATCGGAGGGATAATTGACGACTTGCTAGAGACCTTCTCGAGCGGGGCGGAAAAAGTCAGCGAGCGCTTCAAGGACACCGCCAAGCAGTTCACGCTCATCGGGGCTGGCGCTTTCGAAGGGGCTCGGGTGGGGTATTTTCAGGACTACCTGGGTGGCCTCATCAAGGTGTACAAGGAAAAAGTCGACGAAGCCAAACTCTCCTTGCTCACCGCCACCGCCCAAGCCCTCGAGCAGGGCGCTTTGGGGGGTTTGCGGAACGGACTCAAAGCCTTTTTTGATGGCAAATCCGACTGGTACGAGGCGCTTAAGGCTGGCATTCGCGAGGCCATCATCAATGCCATCATCGAGGCAGTGATCCAAGGGGCCATTATCAAGGGGGCGCTGGCCGGACCGCTCGAGGCCCTCACCAAGGCCATCGCCGCAGGGGATCAAGCCGGGATCAACGCCGCGATCGGGCAGATCAATGCAGCCCTGCCCGGGCTCATCCAAACTTTGCAGCAGGTGCTGGGGCCTTTGCGCGACACCATCAACCGGTACTTTCCGCAGACCGGCAGCCCTACCCCCGAACCGGTCACCCCGCCGAGCGAGCCGCCCCTGGTAGCCAGCAACGTCACCGGCATCCAAATCAGCGAGGACCGCAATGCCGACGTGTTCCACAACGCCGTCGGACGCTTTAGCGACGCCGTGGACCGGCAGGGGGCCTACATCACCCGGCTGGTGGAGGAGGGGATTCGTGTTCCCACACAGATTGTCGTGGTGCGGACTGATGGTGCTCTTTCTGGTGAGTTGCGCACCGAATTGGCTGGGGCCTGAGCGCCGCTACTACTCCACCGAAGGACCAGGAGGAAGCATGAGCTGGGTTTTGATAGTTCTCGACGACAAGGGAGCTGCTACACGACGCTCCGCTGATCAAGGGGGGCAGGTGCGCGGGGGGTTTACTTGGGAGCGCGACCCTCACGGGGATAGCAAGCAAATGAAATTTCGCGCCAATCCTAAAAACCTGCCCGCGATTACCTACGGAAGCGCGCTGTTGCTGAGCGTAAATAGCGTCAACGAATTCTTCGGCTACGTAGAGGAGATGCCGAACCCTCGGGACGCCCGCGAGGGCGAGTATGTGGTGATTGGAGCTAGCGAAAAATTCAAAAAAGCGGTGTTCCACAGGGCATATAACAGCAGCATTGACGCGCAAACGTTGTTGTACGACGCGCTATACGCACAAGGTGGGATCAAGTATCCCAACAACATCGTCTTTGATCCCAGCCTCATCCCAGCGCCGGGAATGTTGCAACTGCCCAAGCAGAGTTTTTACAACGTGACGTACGCGGAGCTATTCGATTCTCTGGCCAAACGGATGGGCTATGTATGGGGGGTGCGCCCTACCGACCGCAAATTTTATTTCTTGCCCTACACCAGTGCCACCAATAGCGTGAGTTATACGGAAGGAGACTTAAAGTGGCAACCGATCAAAACCAAAGATCTGATCACGAGCGCTCGAGCCTCCTTCGCCCTCGAGGCCACCCCATCGCTTCCGGCATTCGAACTAATCGTTCCTGATACTGGCGGCTATTTTCTGGGAGGGGCTAAACCCAATATCTACACCGTGGATCATGCTCTGCACCCGATATTTTTGGCGCAAAAAACATTTCCGTTACCTCAAGGATTCAACCCGCTGGGTCCACGGCCGTTTACCAATGTTTTCGCCAACAACTTTACGAATTTGGGCAACCTGTCGGATGGAAATCCGTCCACCTATGCCAGCAATACCGCCGGGACCGCGCTAACTCTCGACTTCTACGACAATGCCGGGGCTGACGTGGCTTATGAGAAAAACACTATAGTCAGCCTGGTCTTTTCCCTGGATCTGGAAATAGTGGACGCTGCCGCCTTAGACGTCATTTTGGTCACCGCATGGCAACGCTATGCCGAAGTGGGCAACCCACTATATGTATACCTCACTCACAAAAAAGTTTTTCAACTAGCCCCGGATGTCGGACGACGAAATGTAAACCTCATCCTGCCGATCCATACGTTGTTTGCATCGGATGGGAAAGAAATTGCCAGCTACGCCGTCAATACCGAGGTGAAATTAGATATAAGCCGTGCCGACAACAATTTCAGTGCGGACCAGGTTCGCATTTACGAAGCTCGCTTTCTAGGGCCGGATGGGTTAAAGCTCGCCCCGTTATTGCAGTCTGTTTTGAACCCACCCTACTTGGAGCCAGCTACCATGCGGCTGCAACGGCGCTTGACCCCCACCCCGGGGGTGGTCGTGACCGACGTCCCAGGGGGCAATATCAACACTCAGGCCCAGCTCTACCGCTACCTCTATACCCCTGAGGACGCCACGTATAGCCCTACGGGTCCCACCATCACCACCGAAGTCATCATCGGGGATACCGACTCGAGCCGGGAGGCGCGGGGCATCGCCCTCACCGCCAAGCAATTTGCAGAAATCGTCCAGCGCACCCTGCAATGGAACCTGGATCTGGGGAGGCAATAGATGTACTACCTTTCGCGACCTGGCTACGATCACCCGCTCGAGGTGACGCGCGACCTGAGCGGCGGGCTCGAGTACAGCATCCGGGCTGAAGTCAGCCCGGACGGATCGGTACGCATGCTGTGGGGGGATGGTGGAGTGAACCCCAAAAACGTACGGTTGAAAATCCTCATCGCTGCGTATGACGAAAAAAGCGCCATTCAATCGTGGGAAAAAACCGTTCTGGAAGCAAGGAGGGCAAGCCAACTCAAAATCATAGAAGCGGCCGGAGAGCAAACCTTGGAGCTGTGGGGGCTCAAGAGCGCTCGCTGTGAGCTGAGGCCGGATGCCCGCAGTTTTTACGGCGTCCTCGAGCTAATTCCCAAAACCCCGGTATGGAACTTCAACACCTCCGATGAGTATGTGGGAGAAATCTGATGCGGATATTTTTGCTCAAGCCCGACGATACCGCCCTCGAGGTGAGAAGCTGGCAAATGTTGACGGGGGCACTCGACTATGAAAGCGATTTGGAGGCCGGGCGCAGCGTAGCGGCCAAGGTATTCAACTTAGCTGGCAACGACGCTGAGCAGCCGCAGGTGGTCACCCTTACCTGTACCAGCGGGCTGTATGCCGCCAGCCGTAAAGAGGCTATGGCCGAGCGCACCTTTTTGCACGCTTTCTGCTTGGCGGCCAACCGACTGCAACTGCGCATGCAAGACGGTACAGTGATCAAAACTATTGGCCTCAGCGCGATGCTGGCGTTTGAGCGCACCGGGCCCGGCGGGGGGTCTTACGGAGATGTGCTGAGTGTGCGCTGGTTGCGCCTGGCAACTACACCGTTTACCCCTCCTTACCCATGCGCTCATGGCCTGGATCCCCTGCTCGAGCCAACCGTCAACGCAAGCGTCCTCAGTCTCACGAGGGGGATCGCCGCCAGCGGGCTCGGCCCGGTCTACAAAGACGTATATTTACACCCTTTCACCGACCTCAATTTTTTCCGGGCGTACATCGCCCAGGTGGGGTCAGATTTGGTGCTGAAAGGCCAGGCGGTAGAAAACGGGGTATGGGGACCGGAGGTGACGCTTTCCAGTCCGCTCAACATTGACGTCGGGTTGGGCACAGCACTTTCCCTCGCATCATTCGGATACAACGTTAGCAGCGGAGGAGCAGACCTGGGGGCGCTGATTCTGGTGAGCGAGACCGATGGGTATCGGTTGGTGGCGGCCCAGTTCTATCAGGACGGATACGGGTTCAACGTGACTCCACTGGCGGATTACAAACAGTATTTTTCCGGGTTTGTTGAACCGCTAGTGCCAGGAGCCGTTTTTGCGGCACCGCACCAATCAGGAATAGGATCCAATCCAGACTTCACGTTCTCGGTTCTGGCAGCGATGCAGGACACCATGCTGCTCCAAGAGTACAGCCTGGAAACTTCCGGTTTCTCGTTTACCCCGCACACCCTGACCCAAATAGCCTTGCCGTCGGGGGTGACAACGGTGACGCAGATGATTGGAAAGAGCGACATAAACCCGGTAGTGGCCCTCAAAACCAATAACGGCTGGTACATGACAGGAGCCTATATGGATTACAACAGCGCTCTGGAACGCTACACATTCGCCGATGGAATGAATACCTACCTGCTCACTGCCAACCTGTCGGCTGAGGTAGTCGTTAGCGAAAATAATGCGCTGGCCTATAAAGACGGGGCTAATGAGTATTTCGTATTCGTGCGGCAATTTCAGCTTACTTCCCCGGTCACTATCAACTACAACGTAGTGCAGGTTACTGGAACGCCGGTGCAGGGCTCGAGTCGGGTGGTAGAAACCTTTTTTACCACCCGCGGGCTTTCCTCCACCATGAGGATACAGTTCAATGATTACCCGCAAAGGAACTACTATTTTGGGGTAGCCCGCCTCAGCGACAACAGCCTTTACTATGGATTGTGGAGCTTCGACACCGACACCTCGAGCAATCCCAGCTTCACCCGTTATTCCACCAGTTACCTACCCAGTCCTACAGCAGAGATCTATGCCCCTCCCGAAGGAGGCAGCGGTCTCTGCCAGGCCAATCTGTTATCTGACAACGCCTACTACGAGTTCCAATATCACGTAGAGTACTGACCGGCCGTACGCGCTCAGGGAAAAGCTCGGCAGGATTAAGACGGTACGTAATATATGACCTATGATATTTATGTTTTAACAATAAACCTATAATAAGTTTGGGGAGGTGGATCCTGAATAAATCCGACCTTGAGCAAGCCAAAACTGCTCGTCCGGCTGGGGATCAGCGTTCGTTGATGGGCTATTACGGAGACCCGCTGGGCAAAACCGGCAAGAGTCTGAGCAATGGCCTCATCCTGCCAGATCGTGAGTGGGAGCGGCAGAATATTGTTCTGCTCTCCTGCGAGCACCTGCCGGGCTGGCCCAAGTTCCCCGGCCCAAACGGCCCGATGAACGTGCGGGGGGTACGCGTTCACCGGCTGGTGGCCCCGGTGCTCAAGGCCACCTGGTCCGAGGTGGTACGGCGCGGGTTCCATCGTGAGCTACGAAGTTACGACGGGGCGTACCTGCCCCGGCACATGCTCTACGATCCGCGGCGTCCGCTCTCGGTGCACGCTTTCGGGGCGGCGTTGGACTTCGATGCCCGTTGGAACGGATATGGGCTGCCCTATAGCCGCATCGCCATCAGCCGGAACGTGGTGGCGGTGTTCAAGTTCTACGGCTGGCAGTGGGGGGGAGATTGGAACCCTACCGATGGGATGCACTTCCAGTGGACACTGCCGCTTTAGGAGATGATATGGACCTAAAAAGAACCTGGTTTTGGCTGGCGCTGGCAGCTCCGTTGGCGTTTGCCCAGGATGCTAGCGGGAACCTCTTTACCCCCGGAGCCACCGCGTGGTTCGTGGCGGTAGCCGGGCTGGCAGTGCTGGGGGTGCCCTTCACCCGGCGGGCAGTAGCGTTCGTCCTCGAGCGCAGTTGGGGTAAGTGGTTCGACGTAGGGGATCGCCCCATTCTGCTTTCGTTTGTATTTGCGCTGGGATGGACCCTCTTCGTTTTTCAACCCGGCGTCCTGGACATAAGTGCGTTCAAGCTGTTGCCCGCATGGCAAGCCATCCTCTTTACCTCAGTAAGCATCGCCCTGGGGGCCTCAGGTGGGGTGGATGCCGAGACTCGAGCCCGTAGGGGGAGCTGATGGACGACCGCCTACTCCAACTGGTCATCAAATCTGCTCTACGCCCCCTGCTCGAGCTAATCCTGCCGGAGAACCTCGATCGCTACGCGGGCCTGCTGGCCAATGCCCTGATGCTGATGGACGAAGAAACCCGCATTGTCGAGTGGAACCTGGCCGACGCCGAGATTGCCGCTGGGAAGATCCCCACCTTGCTGCAAAAGCTTTTGGCGGAGGTATCTGATGGCTAAACTCGTCCTTGTCCTGCTGCTGGTGCTCACCGCCTGTGTCCCGGCGTCATTGGTAGGAGAGAGTGTGCCGGGTGGAGTGCGCTTCCAACTAGAGCCAGGTCGCTACGCGGTGGCCTCCTCGGGCCCCATCACCCGCTGGGAACCCCCCTCGGCCTGCGTGCGGGCCGAGAGCAGCGCTCCGCAGCAAACCCTCACCTGTACCGGCCCGGTCATTCTCACGGTCGTCACCGAGGGGGTGGTACGGGTGCGTCCACTGCCTTAGGGGGCCTCATTGAAAAAGTTCTTTCTTTATCTCCTCCTGGTGCTGGGGCTTGCGCTGACCCAGTCCTCGAGCCCCCCCTTTGGAGTGCGGCTCTCCGCACTCCCCGCCACGACCTCGAGGGTGCCCTGAGAGCGCCCAACTAAAGGAGGCAGAACGGCATGTTAGACGAAGCAAAACGGTTTGACGCCCTGGATCGGGCAAGCGGCTTCAGCAAGGTCAACACCCCCAAGATGATCGCGTTGGGCAAGACCTTTGACGAAGAGCAGCTCAAATATGAGTTCTATCAGCTTCAGGCCCACTACGCCAGCCTTGATGAGGCCGGGCGCACGGCCGAGGTGCAGCGCTACCTGGAGCAGCGCTTTTTGGCCCCATACCAGGAGGGGTATGGCCGCGACGACGCCCAAAGCTTCCTGGCCTGGTTCGAGGAGAATTTTGGCCCCATCGGGGAGGTGAACTACGGTGGCTGATACCTTCGAGATCAGTGATCAAGCAGTAGACGTGCAGCTCGTGGCGTTTGGCAACGAACTCAATAACGGGAAGCTGCGCTATTACTCAGGGCCGATTCCCCCCAATGCGGCGGCCGCCCTCTCCGGCAACACCCTGTTGGCCGAGCAGACCTTCTCGGCCACCGCCTTTGGCTCGCCTCAGGCCGCCATCGGCGGGCGCAAGATCGTGGCCAACGCTATCGCCAGTGTTACCGCAGTGGCCAGCGGGACGTGCAACTTTGTGCGGGCCCTGAAATCCGACGGCACTACAGTGATTGCCCAGTACGTGGCCGGGACCGCCGCCCGGGTGCGGGTACGAGTCAACGCCGACGCCGCCGCCGGAGCTACCTCCCTTAACGCCGACACTGACGAGGCGCTCCCTAACGGAGCGGTGATTGAATTTGAGAACGGGGTGCGGGCCACCCTCACTGCCTCCGCTGCCCAAGGCACCGGCGTCACACTGAGCGTGAGCGCCCTGGTGGCGGCTGTCCCCGCCGAGACCGACGGGGTCTACAACCCCAGCGGGGCCGGCGACGTAGTGTTGAACGACCTTAACATCGTGGCTGGGGGGCAGGTCAGCGTCTCCAGCTTCGAGCACTACGGACGGCGCGACTAGGCCTAGTATGGGTGTGCGCCACAACTTTCAGAGTGCTGTCGCAGACGGCACGGACGCCACGCTGGTTCGCCCTGGCGACTGGAACGCCAACCACCTGGTGACCTCTTTCGCGGTCGGCGGGATCACCTCCAACGCTGTCGGTCAGCAAGACAACTTCTCACCCGGCGGTTGGAACGATGCCGAGCCCAACCAGGCCACCGCTCTTTATTGGAACGGAGCCTCGAGCGCGGTGATCACCGGGCTGGCCGGGGGGCTCGCCAACCGGCTGGCCCTCCTGGTAAATCTCGGTACCCGGCTTTTGCTGCTGGCCCACCAAAACTCCTCAACCCTGGCTGCCAACCGGCTGGATCTGGCCTTTGGCTTCAATCTGGGCTTCCCGCTGGTGCTCACCCAGGGCGACGCCGCGATCCTGATGTATGACGCGGCTTCCAGCTGCTGGCGGCTCCTCAGCGTGCAGCACACCCAGGTCTCGATCTGGCGGCAGAATTACGCCGCCATGATACCCGGCTCCGGTACCGGCCCGGTCAGCCTGGGGTTGACCCACACCTCGCAGGGCGGCACCATCAGCCATCCTGCCATCGTCGGGGGCAGCACCTACAAAACCGGGGTGCGCAAATGGCGAGGGGCCACCGGCACCACCGCGGGCACCCAATCCGGCTCGCGGGTAGCCTACCAATCGCTGATCAAGAACTTAGGTTTCCTGGCCCAGTTCCGCTGGTGCTACGATGCCCTGCCCAGCGTCAACGGGGCGAGCTTCGTGGGGCTCCTCAATACCACTGCGGCCCCTGGTAACGCCAACCCCGACACCTTTCTCAACATGCTGGGCTTCGGCCACCGCCCCGCCGACACCACCCTGCAATTCCTGGCCAACGACGGCACTGGCGCGGCCACCCCCGTGAACCTGGGTGTCAATTTCCCAATCAACACCACCGCCGCCTACAACGCCCTCATCTACGCCCACCCCTCCGGCCTTGGCTACAGCTATGCCATCTGGCGACTCGACGACGCCACCATCACCCCGGCGGTGGGGGACTCGAGTGCCAATGTACCCGCCGCTGGCACCGCCCTGGCTCACCATGCCTGGATCTGCAACCGGGCTGTTGCTGAGGATCATCAACTGGGCATCTTTAAGCTCGAGCAGTTCACCCCTTAGTAGGTCTAGAGGTTTTCCCGTGGGGTTCCAGTCTAGCGCCTTTCAAGCCAACGCCTTCCAGAGTTCGCCTCCGCTCCCGGAGGACATCACGCTGGTAGGAGTGCGCTACTCGGCAGTGAGCGAGGTGGCCGCTAACAGCAAATCCTTCGGCGTCAACCAGACTGTACCAGCGGGAGGCTATCTGGTGGTGAACGTGGGCCACCCGACGGTGAGCCAGCAACTGCGGAACTATCCCAACTATTTCGCCCTGCTCCTCACCAAGCCGGGGGGAGCCGAGGTCAACTGCCGAGTGATGGAGATGCTCTCCCACGCCGCCCATAGCCAGTCGGTGGGAAACGCCTCGTGGTTGGTGGAGCTGGCCGAAGACCTGCTTCCCTCGTACACCCTCACCATCGAGAGTTTCTATTCCATCGACCGCTGGGCCATCCAGTCCCTCGAGCTGGCCTGCGTCGCCGGCAAGGAAATCGTGGTCCGCAACAACCGCGAGTTCGACGACCACCCGCTGGGGATGCCCAACGCCGCTCCCTATACCTTCCTGCGGGCCATGAGCTCTAACCGCAAGCTCCTGCTAGGGGTGCTAGCCTACCGCGGGCCGCAGAGCCTGACCAGCACCCCAGAGGCTGGTTTCAGCGTGATCGACAAGGTGGGCACTGCAAACACCCCCGACTCGGCCAACATCACCCTCCAGTCGGTCTACGCTTATTCCAACGCCAGCAGCTTTCAGCTTGACTACACGATGGGCAACGCGGTCTGGTACGACTCGGTGCTCTTCGCTCTGGAAGCCCATCCCCGGGTGGATAGCGCCCCCTACATCCGGGGGAAGTGCACCTTTTACGGGCGCACCCCGCCCGACGGCAGCGACCACCTGCAAGGTGAGATCCTGGTGCCCTATGGGAAATCTGGTGACTGGCTGGTGGTCTCGATCATGGAGGACTCTTATGTGAGCACCTCACCTCCCGAGGGGCTGGCTCTGCTCGAGGCTGGCATCACCAACACCGGCCTGCAAATCCTGGTGCGCCGCCTCACCGACCGGCCCCGGCCCTCCGGCACCCTTCAACCCCATAAGTACGCCACCAACGGGATCTACGATGCCAACAACTGGGGCTGGATCAGCGCGGTGATTGCCGGGCATAAGGATCAACTGCTGGATTCGGGCACGGCGACCGGGGGAAGCACCACCAACCTCGACGATCAAGGAAAATCCTGGATCGCAGGCCAGTTCGCCGGGGCCGCGCTCTGCGTGATCGAGTTCGGCCCCGGTGCGGGACAACAGTTCGTGGTGGAGGCCAACTCAAGCAATAGCCTTTCGCCGCGCCATCCCCTCACCACGCCGGTCGGGGCGGGGAGTGGATACAAACTCTACAAGCTGCCCTTCGCTGCCTACAAAACCTTCGACAACGCCAACCCGCTGACCTGGCCCAGCGCCACCCCGGGGTTCGACCGGGCCGGGGTGCTACTTTTCTGTCAGACTAACTACAGCCTGGGGCAGGACGACGGCCCCTACAGCGCGCCCCCGGATCTCGCGGTGGGCGGCGGAAACGGGGTGAGTCTGTTGCAAGACAACGGTGGCTCCTGGTGGAACGGCGGGGTCTGGTGGGGGAAACTGGCCACCAACGCCACCCTCTCCGCGCTTGAGATCACCTTTGAGCCGGGGCAGACTCAAAATAACCCTGCGGGAACGCCCACCCCCACCAACGTGGCGAGCTGGATGGTGCTATTGCTGGTGGAACCGGCTACGCTGGGAGTCTCGGCCACGGCCAGAGCCACCGGCGTTCGGCTCCAGACCCAGGCCCAGGCTAGCCGGGGCGTCCCGGTGTTCGCCGCCAGTCCCCGGGGAGCGGGCAAGGCAGGAGCAGGAAAGACCCAGAGCAACCGCACCGTTCCGACCTTCAGCCAGCAAAGCTGGGGCCATCACCGCCCGCCGCTCGAGCGCTCGAGCGGCACCGCCCTCCCGCCGACCTACGCCGCCAGCGGCAGAAGCCAGGGAAAGCCCTCCAGGGGGAAATCGGCGGTCAGCCAGGCTCTTCCGCTTTTCGCGGCGAGCCTGCGCGGAAAAGCCCAACCGCTAGCCGCGCGAGAACTGGCCGCCTCCGCGCCATCAGTGTTCGCCGGGGCTATCCGGGTGCTGCACCGCACCGCTCTCACCCGGATCGGCCTCAGCGTCGCCCCGCCTCTCTATGCCGTCTATTCTAGGGGACAAAGCCGGAGCTATGGGCGCTCGAGCAGTGCGGTGAGCCTCCCGGTTTATGCCGCTCAGGGTCGCGGACAGGCGCGACCCTGGGGGTCGCGCCTCACCATCAGCCACACCCGACCCAGCTACGCGGCCACCCTACGCGTATGGGGCAAGGCCGGGTTTGGTCGGAGCGTCAGCGTCAGTGGGGTCCCGGCCTTCAGCGCTAACCTGTGGGGCTTGAGCCGGAACTACGGTCAGGGGCACTCCTCTCGCACGGTTCCGGTGTTTGCCGTGGCAGGGAAGGGCCGGAGCCACCGGCTTTTGGTGCGGATTCCGGGGGCGGCCATCCCGCCCACCTTCCTCGCCCGGGGCCAGGGGCAGACCCGCGAACGGGGCCAGGGGCGATCCACGACCACCCTGCCCGTCTACGTCGCCATCGGCCAGGGGAGCAGTCGCAGCTTCCAAGCGCGCGGGGGTTTCGTCTCCGCGCGGCCCACCTTCAGCGCCAGCGTTCGAGGGGTGGGGCAGCCTCACTATGGCCGCACCTGGGCCAGTTACGGCATTCTGCTGCCGGTCACGCTCGAGCTGAGAGCGTACAGCCCATTCGTTCTCAGCCTGAACCCTCTCGGGGCCTACCGGATGGTCCTCGAGAGCGCTCCTCCCTACCAAATCGATCTCAGCGACTCCGACCAGGACGGCATCCCCTAGGAGGACTATGGCCTGTAATGAACAAGCGACCTATACCGTAGGCGAAACCGTCTTGGTATTCGCCGACATCCGTGACTTGCAAAACAACCGGGTCGGCCCCACCCCCAAGCCGGTGGTGGAGTATGCCCTCTGCCCGCAGCACCTCCTCACCCCCTCCACCTCCTGGACCCAGATCCCCGACGTTCAGGTCGAACATAGCCCCTCTGGGTGGAGGGTGGAGGGGGTGGACGTGGGGCAATGGCGGGCCTGGTTCGTCGCCCCCAGTTATAGCGGGCGCCTGAGCTACCGATTCCGCTATACCGACACTTTCACCGGCATTGAGACCGGAGAAATTACGGTGGAACCGTGAAGTCCCTGCCTCTGATCTCGATCCTGGCAGTGACGCTTCTGCTGTTGAGCCCCGGCCGCTCCCAGAGCCCCCCTGCGCCCCCTTACCCCCTGGCCAGCCAGGTCACCGTCATCACCTTCGAGGCCACCAGTCGACTTAGCCTCGAGCGGATACTCAATGCCTGGCTGCACGACCCAGCCCAACGCAGCGTACGGGTATTTTCGGTGCGCATCGATCTCGAGTATGCCTATTACTCCATCATCGGTTCGCAAGGAGCTGAGCCCCGATGGTACGGGACCGTCGTTTACCTCCGGCCATGACTCCCCGCGAGCGCCGACATGGCCTGGACGCCAACACCCTGGCGGCAGTGCTGGGCCTAAATACTATCGTGGTGGGCGTAAGCTTCCTCATTAACCCAACCCTGCTGCTTTTTCGCTACGTCGAATCATTTGCCGCTGCGCAAGCCTTAAGCGCTCTCTTCGGATTGACGGGGGTAGTATTGGGGCTCTTGATGTTTTTGCCTCCCAGCCGTTTCAAGCGGGCGCTGCTCTACATTGCGGTCTTTTATTGGGCATTTTTAGCTTTCAGTTTCCTCGTCGCTTCCTGGTTTCAGCCAGCGGTGGCCACGGGGATCGCCATCTCGAGCTACCTCATTGCCCAACTGGCCGCATGGAGCGCTCGCCGATGGCCCTGAGCGATCCTGTACTGATTGTCGTCATCCCAGCCCTCATTACCCTGGTAGGCGGGCTTGTCAACCGCTGGCTTGACAGCCGGGATAGGCGGCGCGAGGCCATGCGTAAAGATCAAACCGATCTCAATGAAGATCTATGGCGGATGCTCGAGGATGCTCGTAAAGAGGGTGAGCGGCAGCGCC
This sequence comes from Birgus latro, assembly GCA_018397915.1. Taxonomy (NCBI): domain Eukaryota; kingdom Metazoa; phylum Arthropoda; class Malacostraca; order Decapoda; family Coenobitidae; genus Birgus; species Birgus latro. The sequence goes on along the minus strand of JAGKTI010006213.1, from coordinate 1,545 downwards.
TAATCGCTGAGGAGTTCCGCGCCAAGTGGCTCGAGAGCCAGGAACAGATCATCGAGCTGAGGGGCAAACTGATGCAGCTTGAGGCCAGGGTCAGGGAACTCGAGGCCCGGGCTGGTTAGGGTTATTTAGTACAGCTACTGACGCCAAGAGGTTTTACACTTTGGCATAGGTTAGCTGGCAAGTATCCCTTTACCTGATTCAGGCTTTTAAGGGGGTGATACCCATGTCGAAAAAGTACTGGCGAGAATATACGGCTGAAACGGAAGCCAAACATGCTGTACTGAAGCAGTACCTCGGGACTTTCGGGAAGGTCCTGGGGCCAAAAGCAAGCATGCTCTTTTATATTGACGGTTTTGCTGGCAAGGGAAGACATGATACAGGGGAAGAGGGTTCTCCCTTGATCGCGCTGCGTGTGGCAGATGAACTCGCCAGGAAGGGTTTAGCGACGATGCACTTGGCATTTATCGAAGCTGATTCAGCAAACTATGAAAGTTTGGTAAAAGAAGTAGGGGAGCTAAAAAACCAGCTTTCCAATGTTCAGTCTCCCATTTTGCGACGTGGAAAGTTCGAAGATCAGATATTCGACGTACTGCAACAAGGACCGAAAGGTAAAAGCGCCACGTTCATATTCGTTGACCCCTTTGGCTACTCAGATATTCCGATGAATCTCATCGTAAAGCTGGCCAAAGATCGTTGGCGGGAACTCTTCATCACCTTCATGAGCAGTCACTTGAACCGGTTCATGTCCGACGAAACCAAGGATGAAACCCGAGACAGGGTTTTTGATTCATCAGAGTGGAGAAATTGTTACGGTCAAAATGACCTGGTTAGGCTTTATGCCAAAATCCTGCAAACTCGGCTGCACATGTTAAAATGCACCACCTATGTTTTCCCATTTGAGGTAGCTGTTTCTTCTTCACAAGGCCTCTATCATCTACTGCATGTTTGCCATGACCCGAAAGGCCGAGAGGTAATGGAGAAGGCAGTGTATTCCGCCGGAAAATTGCGGGCCTGGCAATCCGGTAGTCAGGCCCTACTTACTAATCCGCAAATTGAAAAGGAGATTCTGGAGCAGCTTCGTTTGTGGCCTGATCAGCGTGCCCTCGAGTTAGCCGGTGCACTGTGGCTGCAGGAAACATTTTGGCTGATGACCTGGAGGGGCGATTTTGCTCCTGCGCTCCTCAACCTGGAAAACCAGGGGTTTGTTGAAATATATCGGCGAGTGGATAAACCCAAAAGAAGGAAGGGCTCACAGCCGAACGCCGACCTTGATTGGGTCAGGCTCTTGTGGCACTAATCCATTATCCGGGAGTGCCGGCCCGACTTTAGGCATTTCATCCCAGGTGCGGCCATCCAGCGACCGCCCCCCGCTCTTCGGCGTTCTACCCCCCCACTGCTTGAAGAAGAAGGCGACCCCCGCCCGCTGGCACTGATCCCGGATCGAACGCACCCACTCCGGGCGGATGGGGCGGTAGCTGGGACCGCTTTCCCCCCCTACGATGACCCAGTGGATGCCCTCGAGGTCTAACTCGAGGGGCCCCAACA
>JAGKTI010006212.1:9564-22227 GCA_018397915.1 Birgus latro | reverse complement strand
AATAATTCAAAAATTTTCATCTGATTCTAAACAAACTAGGTGGATGTGTTGATGGCAAGCGAAGTGGTTAACATGTTTTTAGAACAATAGATCAAAGGTCAAGTTTACAGGTCATGGCCAAGGTTTCTCCTAGCAAGAGTAGCTTAACAGTTTTTATCGCGTTACATCATGCTTAATGGAAGACCTGAAGATAGGCAAGAAAGTGATTGTATTTTCCAAACAGAGTCAAGGTCACAAGGTTAGGTCAGTGTCCGATCTGTGTATCAGATTGTGAACAAAATAACTAAAGCAGTTTTGATCCGATCTGAACTAAACTTGGGGGAAAGGTCCGGGATCAGTCGAATAATTAAGTTGTTTTTTAGAATGATTTTTCAAAGGTCAGTGTAGTATGATAAAGTCAGCTTAGACCACTTCTATTCGATTTAGAGCAAACTGGCATAAATAATTATTTTCGTAAGGTTTCTATCATTCTGCGTGTGCATTCAGCTCTAACTTCCTTTCTGCTCTTGTAGACGGTCACCGCCCTTCTAGACTTGTCATTAGTGGTGTTCTTTTTTCTATTCATAAGTGACCTTCTAATCTGTGCATCTAACTTATCCACTCGTATGCTGATGACTCGACCCTTCACCTTTCCATCCGCTTCTCATAGCGTTTATCATAGCAGTTACTTCAACAAACACGGGATGAAGCTATGGCACACCTAATTCTTGTCTTGGTTCGTATCTCTGGGGAAGAGTAATGTGTTTTAATGTACCAAAAACACAATTCCAACATGTTTCGACCCAGCAAAATATGTCAAACAAGAATTCATTAATATTAAAAAATATCAGCTCAGTCTTTCAATATTCTCAGGGTTTTATGCTCACGAGATTTTTCATGGAAAGATCATAATCTTTTGCAAAATCTGCTTCCAAGATATTAGGTGTGCTAAGCCGATTCCGTGTCTTCTTTACCCACACCTGACAGTTGACTTAATACAAGGATTTTAATAGACCCCGTGTGGAGTACAACTCTCATGTGTCTGTGTGTGTGGAGTGACTTTTCACATACAGCTCTTCCCAACAGGATGGAGTGAAAGGTTTATCATCTCATTAACTCCTCCTCTTACCGACTCCCATCAGCTTCTCTCTCTTTGCCGTACTGTTGCATCTTTATCTCTTTCTGTTGCTACTTCAATGGTCACTGCTCTCCTGAATTGTCTGCATGCATCCTTCTTGTATTACAGCGTGCGTGTAGAACCTGTCTGGAAGCAAACTCTCACCTCATTTTGGTGCAGCTCTCTAATCCATGAGGTAATCGTTACAGTTCTCCTTGTGTGCAATAGTCGGCTCTGGAAAGGTCTTCCTATATCAGTGTATTCTTCTCCTATGATCTGCAGTCTTTTAAGGGCGATGTGTCCAGAGATTTCGAAATTAACGGACCTTGAATTTGGTTCGGCTTTATTTTTGCGCTTTTTTCTTGGAGAGGCCAATTTTGCGGACTTCTAGTCTTTGGTTCCTCCTTCCTTCCAGTTTGGCAGGGTTTAAAGTAGGAATAAAGGGAAAAATTTTCGAGCAGAGTCGGTCAAATGTCAAGGTCACTGGGCAAGGCCTAATGTCAAGGTCATGAGAGATCAGTTGAAACCGTTTTGATCCAATTTGGACCAAACTTGGAGCAAGGGTTATAAGCCAGATAAGGAAGAAGTAATTCTGTTTTTATTAACATTCGGCTGAAGGTCAGGGTCAGAGAATAAATAAAAAAATACAACAACCCTAGAGCGAGTCTGGAGACCAGGACCGGGATACACAAAAGCACTATCAATTCTGTGTCGTAACTCTGGTATTATTTGCAGGAAAGACAAGGGGGATGTCGAATCTACCTCTAACTCCTGTTCTAACTTCATAATTATGTCTTAGTTACGAGACGAGAATAACTGCAGGTTGTATCTATTTGAAGGGAGAGGGGATCATGGAAAGGAGTGCAAAATATTCCCTTGTTTAGTTCTTACTGTAAAAAACATGTCCAGGTTACGAAGGAGAATAGATGGTAAACGTGTATGAGAATCACATACCTGGCTCTGGCAGTTCTCCAACGTTCACAAACGCCTAAATCATACCCCTGTTCAGGTTTAAAATAAATGTTTGCACTGCTGTGAGACATGAAAGCTTACACATCACTCTGGTAAATACCGATACGTTTTAGGAAAAACGAAAAGTGAATACAACATGGAAGCTCAGGCCAGGCTGGCCACACTCAGCAGATTTACTGCCAAAGCAGTATATTTCCTGAAATTTGTGGAAGCAGAATGTAAAAGGCACAACTTTTGAAGCAGACGTTTCCAAAAACAGTAAAATAGCACTACGATGCTCTGCAAAATCATGGAGTTCATGGTTAATTTCAGCAACATTTTTTACTTCTGCCTCAGCTATCGTCGTTTCATTAGCCATTCACTTCTATCAGATATTTTACTAAGCTAAGGATAGTGCACCAGCAACGAAGGGGTTAATGGCACTTATATCTAAACCATGCAGTTCGAAAAAGTCCCTAAGTTCAATAAAATCATCTATACATAGGAAGAATGAAATATAAAAGACATCCCCAGGATTAAGGGATTAAGCCATCAGTGTATCAGCATGACTGCATATTTCATCAGAAGACATTAAAATGCTGGAATCAATGATGGAATGTTATAAGAGTAGGGAGGGAAGCAGCAGTGCCCGTGCTCGTTCCGCCACCTCATGCATCACCGTTATCTAATGCGAGTCCCAATACTCACCAGGTTTATGCTAATGGCTGCCTGTATCACCACCGGCCACAGTTCGCTGTGGCTCCCACCGCCAAGGTGGGTGCTGACCTTTGTGGAAGAATATCGCCTCGACTTCTTCACTGACATTCAATAACGTTAGGAAAATAAATGATATTGTTAATATTACGTAAAAGACAGTAACTAGCTTTTGACCCTCCTCCTCTGCCGAACTTTTTCAGTGTTTCAGTAGTACAGAGACAAGGCCAGCATTCTCTCCTAAACATTTTCCTCTAAATGTCAGTACCAAACTACATGCACATTAACACACCACACTTCATAATCGAAATTCAGCAAAAACGGCCTCTCGGCACCCAGCGTCAGAGTCCCTTGGGAGGGGGCGAAGCCTCTACCATCCGCTCCTCTACCGGTCACGCCCAAGTGTGATCCATGGAACCAATGTCTGATTCAGTCTTTATTCATTTCTGGAACATTTGTGGCCTTTCGTCTAATTTTCTCACTGATGAACACCACCTCTCTTCCTTCAAAACTCACCTTTTCCTCACTGAGACTCAGCTGTCTGAGGTGACTGACATTAGAACCTTCTCTGTATCCTACTTTCTCAATACTCACTTGAAAGTCAAGGGTAACTGTTGTGTATATGTAACAAGAAATTTGTGTAAACAGTGATTTCATGAAATCCCCTGGGAATTCGTGAAATGAGTTTAAATTAGGATGGGTTAATTAAGGTTAGGTTAATTTAGGCTGCGGTTAGGTCAGACTGTGTTAATCTAAGTTAAATTTTGGTTATGTTTGACAAGGTTAGTTAGATTAGGCTAGGTTGGTTTAGATGAACGCTTATCATAATTTAGAATTTATCTAAATTAACCTAACATAACCTAACTAACCTAGCCTAACCTAACCTAAACTTAACCTAGATTATCCCAGCCTAACCAAACCGCAGCCTAAACCTTAATTAACCCATTCTAATTTCAACTCATTTCACAAATTCCCAAGAGATTTCATGAAATCACTGGTTAAACAAATTCCCTGCAACATATACACATGCAAGAGTGTTGTGTTTGTATATGCAACAACATATCTCGCTCTTATGTTCCTGAAACTGAATCTTCTGAATTCTCTTCTTCCTGGTTTCGGCTATCCTGTAATTCTTTGACTATGTATATCTGTGCTGTTTGCTGTACTTTTCCTCTAATTCTAGTGATCATGGAAAGTTCATTGAACACGTCCTATCAGTTTCTTCTTTTTCTGAAATCTCCATTCTAGGTGATTTCAGTGTTCAACACTACCTTTGGTTTTCCTCTTCATTCACTAATCCACATGGAGAACATCTTTTCTATGCTTAAAGACCAACGTGTAGAGCAGCTTGCACAGCACCGTACCCATATCTCTGATCGCCTTGAAGAGGTTTTAGAATACTTGACCTCTTTCTTACAACAAATTATTCTGCTTGCTCTCTTAATCATTTCTCTCCGTTAGGCTCCTCAAATCACAGCATTATCACCTTATCCTGTCTTTCGCTACAGTAAGGCCTATGGACCCTCCCAAGAAGAAACGGCTGTGGTACTTTGGAACTGCTGACTGGGAGGACTTTGGGCAGTACTTCTTTGATTTTCCCTGGAATGATTGTTGATTCCATGACAGACAACCATTTGAGTGTGCTTCGAGCATTATGGAAGTTATTTTCTCAGGCATGTAATTATTCATTCTTTTATCCTGTGACTAAATGCTTGTTCTGATGCTGTCCACAACATGAGACAGCCATCAAAAGGTACCGAAGTCAATCCTCCCCTGAATCTCATCTGTTTATGTCTCTGCCAGAACCGCGCTAAGTCTGTTCTCCACTGTGCTAAGAATAATTTCTTTCCTACTAAATGCTCTGAATTCTCCCACTCAAATCCTTCTCACTCCACCTGGCACCTTGCCGAAAGCCTTTCTAACAACTTTACTGTTTCCTCCTTCCCTCCACTTTTCCACTCTGATGGCTCTGTAGCTGTTTCGTCTACTGAAAAAGCAGAACACTTTCCTCAGGCTTTCTCTTCCAATTCCACCTTGGGCGATTCCTGTACTGCTTCTACATCTCCCATCCCCCCTCTGACCTCTTAATGACAAATATTTCTTCAATAGGTGTACATTCTTCCCCCAATGGCCTCAGTGCTAACGAAGTATGTGGACCTGATAGGGTCCCTCTTGTTGTCCTCAAGAACTGTGCTTCTGTTCTTATACCCTTCTTAAGTCATCTTGTATCTTTCTTTTTTCCTGGAAGTTTGCTCTCATTCAGCCTGTCCCAAAGAAGGGTGACCATTCCCAGCCATCTAACTATCGCCTTTTGTTCTAAAGTTTTTTAATCAATTCTTAATTTAAAAAAAAATATCACACCTTTCCTATCAGATACTTCTGTCCAATCGCCAGTATGGGTTCTGCCAGGCATGCTCCACTAGGGATTTTCTCACCTTCCTTTTAGACCCCTGATCATCCTCCTTTTCGGACTTTAGCGAAATTCTTTGCCACTGAACTTGACATGTCAATGGCTTTCGATCCAGTCTGGCATAAATATTTGATTCCAAAATGCCTTCTAATGGCTTCTGTCCTTCTGTTGTAGACGGCCACCGTTCATCTCTCTATCAGTAATGGTGTTAGGTTCTGTCCTATCGCCAGCCTTCCTTCTGTTCATCAGTGACCTAAGCCATGCATCTAACTTTATCCTCTCATACATTGATGACTCCAACCTTCACCTTTCCATTCACTTCTCGCAGGGTTCATTTAGGCAGTCATGGGATGAGGCTAGGGCACACCTAATGTCTGACCTGATTCATGTCTGTGACTGGGGTAAAAGTACTCTTGCTGTTTTTAATGCATCAAAAACTCATTTCTTAACTCTTTCGGCCTGTCAGAGTTTTCCCCAGGAGTATCATCTAATTTATACTGCATCATCTTTGAACATACTTGGGTTTCATTCTCTTGGTATTTATCTTGATAGGACCATATTATCTCTCTTGTAAAACCTTCTTCCAAGAGATTCGGTGTGCTAAGCTAACTTCATGCCTTCTTGACCAACAACCATCTGAGGGTCAAGACAGCAGGAGTTTTATTTGCCCCTGCCCTAGAGTACTGTACAATTCTCATTTGCAGGGATGCTCTCCACATACAGCTCTTCTCAGTCAGAAGGAGTCAGATGCTTTGCTTTTCGTCTCATCAACTCTTCTCCTCTTAGTGGCTCACTTGAATCTCTCCCTCTTCTCTGAACTGTTTCATCTTTATCACTTTTCCACTGTTACTTCAATGGTCACTGCTCCTCTGAACTGTTTGCTTGCGTCCCCTCCACATCTACTACTGGCGTGTAGCACTCATCTGGAAGCATGCTCTCATCCCTCTTCTGACCAGCTCTCTAATGCAAGAGTTAAGCATTACTCTCAGTTCTTCTCTTTATGCAACAGGACAACTTTGGAGCTGTCTTCCTCTGTCTATATTTCCTATTGCCTATGAACTTCAGTCTTAAATGCAATGTGTCCAGGCATCTTTAAATGAACGGATCTTGAATATTTGCCTCTCTGACAATTTTCTCTTGAAAGAACAATCTTGCAGGCTTCTGGCCTTTGGTTTCTTCTTCCTTGCATAAAAGGAAAGGATGATGCTTGTAAATAAAACGTTAAAAATTAATGATACGTCACCCAGACCAAACCTAACTGTGCAACAATGTATCTATGACATAACTACGTTCACTCCAGTATTTGCCGATATGTCGCTTACTTCCTCATATTATGGAGGGCGTACGGATGTCCATCTTCGTCTGCGAGGTTGCTGCGCAGTGCTTCCACTGGGCTCTCCTGCAAGGCGCATGTTCGTACCCAACCCTACTCTGTCACTCAGCAAGGCTTGGACTAATTAACTTTGTTTACACCATTATATCGGTTATTTATCATGGTTATTAGATCACTGGCGTGTACTATACATCTGTTTAACTTCCTCAGTTGAGTACGATCCCATCAGCAGCACCTAAAAAAAAAATAATAATAATTTTCCTATATTCACACCCTGTTGATGTTCCATCAATTATATATATAACTATAGACTAATAGGAAAGAAATGAACTCAAGCTCTTTCCTGTTTTTTCTCCCACCCATCCCTCTCCATTTGTCAAATTGAACCAAGCATACTGGTATTTTTTTTTCTTTTATGTGCCCGACTCAGGGCATAGGCTTCACAGCCTGCTATCTAGGCCCAGCAGTTCTCCTACATACCATACACCTCTACATGTCACCACTTGGCGCTAACACCCACCGTCCATATTGAATACATGCTAGGGCTGTCTCATACAGGACTGGTGTATTGGTATTAGCGGGGGTATTTTTACAACATGACGGCGGGTCTTCTGGTAGATCATTAAAGCCTGATTTAATGAAATTCAAATCCATAAATTGTTCCCTGCCCCAGCGGGGATTTGAACCTGTATACGAATATATAGGCTCTTTTAATCACAAACACACCTACGTCAGCAATAATTTCATCAAGCACAAACACCTCAGGAAAACAAAAAGCCATACTTACTTCCAGGACGACAACAACCCTCCATATAAACACCCGTGCGTGAAACACTGGGTGTGGCCGGGTCACGTCACAAATAATATAAAATGGTATTCTTAGCCCCTGCAGGGAAATTACCCTTTAGGATCCGTTAAAATAGCTTAAACGTGTGTTGCAGTTGCCAGAACATGTTGGGTGTTTGGAAACCGACCACTACAATATAACTGTCGGGTTTTACTAAAGAGCAGTAAATTTTAATAATAATAGGGGAGACAGGGTCTAGTTGTTACATGGCAAAGTTATTTCGCCCTCAATACCTCAGTAATTAGTCAACATATGGGGATGTGATCGTCGCCATGTTATGCAGCCATTAGACATAACGTGGGCTTTGAAATGGTTTTGCTTGTATGAGAGCTTATTTATTCATTTTTACTGTATTTTTTCTATGTTTACGATTATTTATACATATCTGTGTCACCTGATCATGCAGCTGAGTAACTTGATGCGTGACACCATATATGTGAAAACTCTATGGAATTGGCAAAGGCTCATAGTGGTGGTGTAATTATTGTCGACAGAAAATGGCCAAGCACTCAGAAAACCAGTGTTGGGTTTTGTTGTTCTGGGTTAATTTTAACTGTATCGGTTTGCCTCCTTCTAGAACAGCGATAAGAAATTGTCCGAGAATTTTCGGTTATTACTTAAACCATACCTTGAATTACCAACTGAAACCAAACAATGTCATGGAAACAGCCTAAGCCAGCGTTCACACGACGAGTTGTGGATGTTTATACAGACTTGTGACATGAAGGCAGAGTCAAACGAGTTGTGGATAATAATAATTTAATGCGTTGCAGATCAATACAGTGTACTGTAAATACAGTATAACAGATTGGTTAATTATCAGTACTGGTTATCTTAATGTAGATCTATGTACAGCTGGTGGCATCTGTGTATATTTTAAGTTTATCTGTCTATCTGTGTCTGTTTCAGATTATCGATTCATCTACCCAACTATATCAACCAATTAATCAATTTATATCAGTCAATCTATCCATATCTGTCTCTATATTATTCTGTCTGTTAATAAATATATAACGAAAATGCAACAAGTGTCTGGTTCGGTGAGTGCTAGTGACGGTGATGAGGTGACTGCATGATAGCAATATTCACAAGTGATTCAGTTACTGATAGAGGTTGTGATGGAGTGATTGAATGAATATTTTTTTTTTTTAAATAACAGAACAGAGGAAGGAAAAACAAATGAATAAAAAAAATCCATACACCAGATTACTGGTGTCCTCCATTCAGGGAATATCTAACAGCTGGATTTGAACAGCTGTAGGTTGAAGTTTGAAGGGAAACAACTCTGGGAAAGCGAGTTCCAGAGAGATGCAGTTCGGTAAATAAAAGAATTCTGATAGGCATAAGTTCTGCAATATGGCTGTGTGACATTCCAGTCATGAGCACTGCCAGATGCACGTGTAGCATGAGGGAAGGCATGGAGAGGTGGCACAATGGATGCAACTTCGTCTGAGCATTTGCCATAAAAATACCTGTAAAATAATTCAAGGGAGGCAACATTCCTTCTTAATCGTAGGGGAGATAAATTATTTGTAATAGCAGGGATATTAATAATTCCAACAGCTTTGTTCTGAATTTTGTCTAGTTGTTTTATTGCAACCTCTCCACATCCATTCCACAACGGTGAGCAATATTCAAGCTGAGAACGCACATGACTCTTATAAATTATAGCTAACTGCTCGTCAGTGAAGAAGTTACGGACTCTGTACAATAATCCAAGTTTCTTTGAGGCAGTTTTGGCAAGTGATGGGACATGATAGGTCCAGCTGAGGGCATTGTTAAGTGAGATGCCGAGAATTTCAGTACTTTTATTAGTAGCATTGAAAGTAATATACGAATCTGGTAATATCTGGCTATTAGTATACTGTATATATTTTGTTTTACTAGCATTAAATGAGACAAGGTTGTTTTGTCCCCATTCACTGATCTTAGATAAGTCTTGATTTATGGAGATGGCTGTGCTGAGTTGAGAATTAGAGATATCAGACTTTGTAAATAGGTGTCCGAGTGTGAATGAACTATGAAGTGTTGAGTCATCTGCATATGAATGGATGGGATTGTAGGTGACAAATAAAAGATCATCAATATGAACCAGGAACAGGGTTGGCGCCAGAACTGATCCCTGTGGCACGCCGGAGTTGAGAGGAAATTGGAATATACATCATCTACTTTTATTTTTCTGTCGGTGAGATATGAGGCAAGCAGAGGAACACAAGACTTTAGTCCATAACAAGGAAGTTTGGACAGCAGGGAACGATGCTATACTCTGTTGAAAGCCTTAGAAATATTAAAGGCTACTGCATGAGTTGTTCCACATAGGTCGATTGATTGATGGATGGTATGAGTCAGGAGATTGAGCATGTCAATGGTGGATCTTTTGTGGTGAAAACCGTATTGTCTATCACTAATCAAGATGTTGGATTCAAGGAATTTTTCTATGTGCTTGTTGATTAAAATTTCAAATACTTTACCAAGAGAAGATGTGACAGCTATTGGTCTGTAATCAGAGGGGTCAGAGGAACTTCCTTTCTTTGGAATTGGGTGGATAGTGGCTTATTTCCATGAATTAGGGAATGAAGAAGTACATATGCATATTTGAATAAGTTAGCAAGAACAGGGGCAAGTTCTGGGGAACACTTTTTCAAAACTATTGGAGGAACTCCATCTGGGCCTGGAGCCTTGTTGGTAGGTAAACTGTCTAGGATGAATTTTATGTATCTTGTCTCCATTTTAAGTGGGACAGTTTCGGAAGAGTCAGGTTCTAGTACTGGGATATTCTGGCTGACTTCCTCTATGGTAGAATTTCTGGCAAATGTGCCGGCGTAGATATCTGCTTTCATATGTGAGTCATTTGTAATGTGCCATCTGAATAATGATGAAATATAATTTCACGTACACTGCATCATCAACTATTGCAAGTCCACTTCTGAACAAAGGCCTCCACCAACCTTCTCCACGAATTCATTGACTGAGTCAATCTTTGCCATGTTTTCACTTCAAACTTCTCTCTCTTTCATCCCTCCACCTCTTGTCTGGCCTTTTCTGCTATGCTCACTATCTCTTGGAGGCCAGTCAGTCAGCCTCTTGCTCCATTGGTTATCCCTTATTCTTGCTACATGACCTGCCCACCACCATTTCTGTTCTTTAATAACTTTTACAGCGTCTTTGACTTTAGTTTGCTCTCTAATCCAAGTTAAATTTTTTCCTGCCTGTTAAAGATATTCCCAACAATGACCTTTCCATTGCACTTTGAAAACGGATTAGTTTATTCTCCATCGATTTTGTCAATTTCCAGGCCTCACAACCGTACGTCATCGCTGGAATTATACATTCATTATATACTTTTCGTTTCATATTTATTGGCAAGCTACTTTTCATGATGTTTTTATGTTTACCGAAGGCTATCCATCAAATTGTAATGCGTCTTTTTATTTCGCTACCATAGTCTTTCGTTAATTTCAGTGATTGCCCGAAGTTATACTCCTGAACATCTTCAAGAGTTTCTTCATTTATTCTTATGACGCTCTTTGATATATTTGGATTAAAACATTAGTTTTAGTCCTACTTTGAGACTTTCTCTGTTTAGGTCATTTAACAGTTCTTGCAATGTCTCTGCTGTTTCTGAGATTAGAACAATGTAATCTGCATATCCATCAATGTTTACTCCTTTGTTTTCCCAGTCTAACTTTCTGATAATGCTTTCCAGGCATACTGCAAATAATTTTGGTGAAACTGTATCTCCCTGACGCAAGCCCTTCTCAGTCCTAGTTTTTTACGAGTCTTATGTAATGTAATTGTAGCAGTTCCCTCTTTATATTTTGTTTTCGAGCAGTTTTACCATGTTCTCATTTACTAATTGTTCTCGAGATGAGTTTATAATTGCTGTGTGCTCCACTGAGTCGAAAGCGTTTGCATAATCAACAAAACCTAAGCACAATGGTTTATTATATTCTGTAGTTTTCTCGGTTAGCTGATTCATTGTGTGTAGATGATTAGTAGTCAAATACCCATTTCGGAATCTTGCCTGTTCACGATGTTGGTTTTCCTCCAAATTAGTTGTTATTCTGTTCGTAAGGACTTTAGAGGAGAGTTTGCAAATAGCTGATGATAAGCTAATGAGTCAACAGTTACTAAGATTTTGGGGTCGTCTTTTTGGTAAAGTAAAATAACTATTGCGTTGCGCTATGTTTTGAGAATGTGTTTTTTTTTTTTATAATTCACTGAGTAAATAAGTGGGCAAGCCTGTTTTGCACTTCTACTCCTGCATCCAACAGCAAATCAACTACTTTCCTATCTTCTCCTGGGGCATTCCATCTTTTCAAATTTTTAAGAGAAATGTTTACTTCGTCTCGTGTTACCTCAGGAATTTCACTTGTGTCACCTGAAGAGTTAGCCATCGGTATTACTGCCTTGAATGCATGCAGTTCTTCGTAAATTCTTCAACTCTCTTTATCTTCTTATCTCTGCATTTAATGACTTCACCGTTTTTTTACCTTCGGTGATATAATTTGTTGACTTCCCACTGCCATTTTACTTCGGACCTCTATCCTTATTTATTTTGTTTTTGTATCATTTTCCGCCGGGGCTCGTAGCAAGTTGCCCAGTATCTGGTGCAAATTGTGAAAGGTGATATACATCACATATTTTTAAATAAACCCATGAGCCTTTTTTTAAAATATAATCTGTCTATCTATCTATTGCCAGACGCCTCAATCCCGAACGGGGTGGCCACAAACAAATCGCCTCCATGTCACTCTGTCCCCTGCCATTTCACTACCACGCTCCCAACTCACACCCCCCTCTCTCATATACCTCTCCACTCCATCCCTCCATCTCATCCTCGGCCTCCCCCTCCCTCTCGCCCCCTCCACCTCACTCACATACACTCTCCTCGTCAATCTTTCACTCTCCATCCTCTCCACATGCCCAAACCACCTTAACGTGTTTCTCCTAACGCTTCCCATCACGTCCTCAACCACACCACAACGCTCCTTCACTTCCTCATTTGTTAGTCTGTCTCTCCATGTGACTCCACATGCTCCTCTCAAATAACTCATTTCCACTGCTCTCACTCTTGACTTCTGTCCTTCCAACAGGGTCCAAGCTTCACTTCCATATGTCAGAGTTGGTATCACAATACTGTCATGCAACAACTTTTTCACTTCCATGCTCACCTCCCTGTTTCTTATCACTGCTTTCAACGAACCAGCAACCTTCCTTCCCTGCTGTACCCTTTCGAGCACTTCACCCTCCAGACTACCATCCTTACTCATCACACTGCCCAAGTACTTAAATTCACTCACATTCTCCAT
>JAGKTI010006211.1:0-41587 GCA_018397915.1 Birgus latro | reverse complement strand
GGTCACCCGGGTGGAGTTGTAGGGAACCAAGGTCCTGGGTGAGACTCAGCCACGTCTCGGGTGTGGGGCCTTCTCTGACTGCTGGTGCTCCCGTAGGAGAGGAGCGGACTATGGCCAGCTCTGCTTCGGACCCGACGTGACTTGTGGCCAACGCCTGATGGGTTACAGGGAGGACAGTTTCCTGGCGGCTTGTGGCCTGCTCTGTACTGGGCCAGGCGTGACTCGTGGCCAACGCCTGCGTGACCGTAGGGATAGCTGCCTGGCGGCTTGTGGCCTGCACTGCACTAGGTCTGGTTTCCTGGCGGCTTGTGGCCTGCACTGTATTTGGCCTGGCGTGACTCGTGGCCAACGCCGAGAGGGCACAGGGAGAGACAGTTTCCTGGCAGCTTGTGGCCTGCACTGTGTTAGACCTGATCTCCGGGCAGCTTGTGGCCTAAATGGTGTTTGGTCTGGCGTGGCTCGTGGCTGGCGTCGAGAGGGCACAGGGGGAGATGGTTTCCGGGCGGCTTGTGGCCTGCACTGTGTCGGGTCTACTTCCCTGGCGGCTCGTGGCCTGCCGGCTTGTGGCCTGCACTGTGTCGGGTCTATTTTCCTGGCGGCTTGTGGCCTGCACTGTGTTGGGCCTATTTCCCTGGCGGCTCGTGGCCTGCACTGTGTTAGGCAGGGCGTGGCTCGTGGCTAACGCCGAGGAGGTGAGCTCTGGGACGGCTATGGCCTGTATCAGCGAGCTTTGGTCACCAGCAGCTGAGGGACGGACTATGGCCAATCCTGCCTCATGCCCAGTACGGCTCGTGGCCGGTACCGCGGTGCCGCTCTTAGGGGAGCGCCTACAGGAGACGGGCCGACACGCGTCCGTGTCGGGGCCCTGCGGCGGGGAGACAGCTGGGGAACGGACAATGGTCAATTCTGCCCCGTACCCGGTACGACAACTGTCAGTACCGCGGCACTGTGTGGAGTTGTAAACTCCACCCCTTACCTGCAGAGCTGTGCTCCGGCTGGAGACAAGGTGCCGGCGACTGCTACCTTTCCGGGCCCTCACCTGAGCACAAGAGGGGCGCCGGGAAGTCAAACAGGTAGGTCTTTCCTGGTCCCAGCCGCGCTGCGCTGGCGGTAATCTCCTGGTGATCTGGGGTGGGGTTGGGGGAGCTGGTGTCGTCTGCTCCGCTTGCCGTGTGGTTGGTGGCTCCAACCCCTAACTCCTGTATTTCAAAAATGTTCTGGAAGGAGGTAAAGAGAGCTAGACAGGGTGCCAACGAAGCCAGTGGGGGTGTGAAAGATAAAAATGGTAGATTACTAGTGGAGAAGGGAGAAAAGGTAAACAGATGGAGAGAACACTTTAATGAACTGTTGAACATAGAGAATGAAAGTAATGCAAGTATAAGTGGCTGGGGAATGTATAAGTGGCTGGGGAATGGTGGGGAGAAGGAGGGTTGTGAGAAGAGGGGAAGAAATCAGTAGGATGGAAGTGGTGGAAGCAATGAAGAAAGTTAAAATGGGGAAGGCCCCAGGAATTGATGGAGTGTGTGGTGAAATGCTGAAGCAGGGGGGAGAGATAGTAATAAAATGGATGTGGAAGGTGTGCAGATTGGCATGGGAGGAGGGTAGAGTCCCGGAGGATTGGAAGTCAGGTATAATTATTCCTCTGTACAAAGGAAAAGGGGAAAAAGCAGTGTGTGGTAATCATAGGGGCATTTGCCTTCTCAGTGTAACAGGAAAAGTATATGGTAGGATACTTATTGACAGAGTTAGGGAAATAACAGAGGAATTAGTTGGAGAAGGACAGGGAGGTTTTAGGAAGGGAAGAGGTTGTGTAGACCAGATATTCATTCTTAGATCCTTAGTGGAAAAGTTTCTAGAGAAGGGCAAGAAGTTGTATGCAGCCTTTATGGATCTAGAGAAAGCATATGACAGGGTGGATAGACAAGGTTTGTGGGAGGTATTAAGAATATATGGAGTGGATGGGAAGTTGTTGAAGGCTGTGAAGAGTATGTATGAGGGTGCTAAGGCTGCAGTGCGTGTGGATGGCAAACTGAGTGAATCTTTCCATTTGAAGGTTGGATTGAAACAAGGATGTGTCATGTCACCATGGTTGTTCAATCTGTATATGGATAGGGTTATAAAAGAGATACAAGGTCGGGCAGTGGATATTGGACCGGCCCTAGTGAGAGAGGGCAGTGTTTGGAAACTCCCTGTACTGTTGTTTGCAGATGATACTGTGTTGTTGAGCGAAGATGAAGGGGAGCTGCAAGGCTTGGTAGATGAGTTTGGGAGAGTGTGTAAGAAACGGAATCTAAAGGTGAATGTAGGGAAGAGTAAAGTGATGGTCTTCGAGAGAAGTGAAGCCAGTGAATGTACAGTGAGATTGGATGGGAAGGATATGGAGAATGTGAGTGAATTTAAGTACTTGGGCAGTGTGATGAGTAAGGATGGAAGTCTGGAGGGTGAAGTGCTCGAAAGGGTGCAGCAGGGAAGGAAGGTTGCTGGTTCGTTATAAGCAGTGATAAGAAACAGGGAAGTGAGCATGGAAGTGAAAAAGTTATTACATGACAGTATTGTGATACCAACTCTTACATATGAAAGTGAAGCTTGGACCCTGTTGGAAGGACAGAAGTCAAGAGTGAGAGCAGTGGAAATGAGTTATTTGAGAGGAGCATGTGGAGTCACATGGAGAGACAGACTAACAAATGAGGAAGTGAAGGAGCGTTGTGGTGTGGTTGAGGATATGATGGGAAGCGTTAGGAGAAGCACGTTAAGGTGGTTTGGGCATGTGGAGAGTGAAAGACTGACGAGGAGAGTGTATGTGAGTGAGGTGGAGGGGGCGAGAGGGAGGGGGAGGCCGAGGATGAGATGGAGGGATGGAGTGGAGAGGTATATGAGAGAGGGGGGTGTGAGTTGGGAGCTTGGTAGTGAAATGGCAGGGGACAGAGTGACATGGAGGCGATTGGTCTGTGGCCACCCCGTGCGGGATTAAGGCGTCTGGCAATAGATAGATAGAGAGAGAGAAGAGAAAGTAGAAAAGTGGAGATGAGAGTGGGATCTTTGAATGTGGACACGATGACGGGTAAAGGAAGACAGCTGGCAGATATGATGGAGAGGAGAAAGTTAGACATACTGTGTATGCAGGAAACAAAATGGCAGGGAAGTAAAACGAGGATGACTGGAGGAGGGTTCAAGTTGTTTTACTATGGTGTGGATGGGAGGAGAAATGGTGTGGGGGTAGTAGTGAAGGAAAAGTATATAGATAGTGTATTGGAGGTGAAGAGAATGTCGGACAGAGTAATGAGTTTGAGGATGGGAATTGAGGGGGTCCTGATTAATGTCATCAGTGCACATGCCCCACAAGTGGGGTGTGAGTTGGAGGAAAAGGAAGAGTTCTGGAGTGAAGCAAAGGAAGTGATTCAGAGCATACCCAGGGAGGAAAGACTGGTTATGGGAGTGGATTTGAATGGGCATGTTGGAGAAGGAAATAATGGTGACGGTGATAGGCAGGTACGGTGTTGGGGAGAGGAATGCAGAGGGCCAGATGGTTGTGGATTTTTCAAAACGAATGGAGATGGCTGTAGTAAACAGTTATTTCAAGTAGGAGGAGGAGCACAGGATTACGTATAAGAGTGGGGGAATGAGTACACAGATAGAATATATCCTATGTAGGAGATGCAGCGATTGTAAGGTAGTGCCAGGGGAGAGTGTAGTAAGACAGCATAGGGTGTTGGTTGGCAAGATGAGTTTGAAAGCGAAAACAAGTAGGAATGTGAGAGCTGAACCAAGGATTAGGTGGTGGAAGCTGAAGGAGCAAGACGTCAGTAGTAAATTTAGGAAGGAGGTGAGTTAGGCTTTCAAAGGCAGGGAAGACGAGGACAGTTGGGCAGTTATCTCAGAAGTGGTGAGGGAGAAAGCCTAGAAAGTACTTGGGGTGACATCTGGACGGAGGAGGGAAGATAAGGAGACTTGGTGGGATGTGCATGTTAGAATGATAAAGGATGCAGATGACAATGTACTGACAAATGAGGAGAGTGTACTGAGAAGGTGGAAGGAGTATTTCGAAGACCTAATGAATATAGAAAATGTGAGAGAGAGAAGGTTGGAAGAGTCGGAGGGAGTGAATCAGGAAGTGCAAGAGATCAGCAGAGAGGAAGTGAGGAATGCTATAAAGAGGATGAAGGACGGTAAGGCAGTGGGCCCAGATGGTATACCAGTGGAAGCATGGAGGAGCTTAGGAGAGATGGCTGTGCCGTGGTTTACCGGATTGTTTAACAAAATCCTTAAGGGTGAGAGGATGCCGGAGGAGTAGAGAAAAGTGTTTTAGTTCCAATTTTCAAGAACAAGAGTGATGTGCAGTGCTGCAGCAACTACAGAGGTACAAAGCTGATTAGCCATGCAATGAAGATATGGGAAAGAGTGGTGGAAGCTAGGCTGAGAAGAGAAGTGAGGATCTATGAGGAGCAATTTGGTTTTATGACAGGGAGAAGTACTACAGATGCCATATTTGCTTTGAGAGTGGTGATGGAGAAGTATAGAGAAGGCCAGAAGGAGTTGCATTGTGTGTTTATAGACTTGGAGAAGGCTTATAATAGGGTACCGAGAGAGGAGCTGTGGTACTGTATGAGAAAGTCAGGAGTGGCAGAGAAGTATGTGAGTGTCGTGAAGGACATGTATGACGATAGTGTACCAGCAGTGAGATGTGCAGTAGGAATGACTGAGGGTTTCAAGGTGGAGGTGGGATTGCATCAAGGATCGACTTTGAGCCCCTTCTTGTTTGCAATGGTGATGGACAGATTGACAGATGAGATTAGACAGGAGTCTCTGTGGACAACGATGTTTGCGGATGACATTGTGATATGCAGTGAGAGCCGGGAGGATGCCATATGCACTGGAGAGAAGGGGAATGAAAGTAACCAGAAGCAAGACCATATACGTGTGTGTTAAATGATGGAGATGACAGGGGAACCGTGAAGCTGCAAGGTGTAGAGGTGGCAAAGGTAGATGAATTCAAATACTTGGGGTTAACTGTACAAAGTAATGGATAGTGTGGTAGAGAGGTAAAAATGAGAGTGCAGGCTGGATGGAGTGGGTGGAGAAAGGTGACAGGAGTGATTGTGACAGAAGGGTCTCTGCAGAAATGAAAGGGAAAGTTTATAAAACTGTAGTGAGGCCAGCCATGTTGTACGGAATGGAGACGGTACCACTGACAAAAAGACAGGAGGCAGAGCTGGATGTAGCAGAACTGAAGATGTTGCGTTTTTCACTAGGAGTGACAAGGTTGGATAGAATTAGAAATGAGCATATTAAAGAGACAGCGCACGTGCATCAGTTCGAGGGGAAAGCTAAAGAGACGAGACTGAGATGATTTGGACATGTGCGGAGGAGGGATGAGGAGTATGTTGGGAGGAGGATGCTGGAAATCGGGCTACCAGGCAGAAGAAAGAGAGGAAGGTCAAAGAGAAGGTTTATGGATGTAGTGAAGGAGGTCATACGGGTGGTAGGTGTAACAGAAGAAGATGCAGAAGACAGAGTAAGATAGCGGCGGGTGATCCGCTGTGCCTGTGGCGACCCCTAAGGGGCAGAGGGCCAGTGTTGCCAAATTGGCGCGAAATGCGCTAGTTCTGGCGCATTGGCATGACAAACAGCGCGTAAATTTCGTATTTTGCGCATAACGCATTTTCTGGTGCATTTTTCTTTGATTTGGTGCATGTTCTAGCGCATTTCCAAGAAGTCATAATCATGGGTATGTTAAGCATAAATTTACTTCTTTCCATGCTAGAGAATATGAATTCTGCAAGTTAAACAAGAACTGGACAGGACTGGGACTTTTTTACTTTAAAAAATAATCGTGTTTCGTAATATTTCTCAAACTATCGTTTCATCGGGCCAGTTAGGATGATAAGAGAATATTTAATTCTCGTATATTTTTCATTTACAATTCATACAAATCATAATTCCCGAGACTGTATTTAACAAAGATTAAAACTGGAAATTTGACTACAAGGCAACTGCTCCGTACGGTACATGTCAGTCGTATCGTTGGATAAGTACTCTCTGCCTGCGGCCCGCCTCGCCTCTGCTAGTCCGCCTACCAGTTAGCTGGCTCAACTACTGAAAGCTTGAAATGGTGCAATCAGTTCTTGAATAACTATCAGAATGGCGCCAAATTATACACAAATGTATAGAGCTAGGAATCATTTCCAGAGTTAAAGGATTGGCTGAGACCTTTAGAAAAAGACAAAACTAAGGCATATTGTGCGTTCTGTAAATGCGAGATCACTGCAAAACTCAGTGACCTAAGAAGACATACAACTTCTGTGAAACATGTTCGAGCTGCAGAACCTTTTTCTAGCTCAAGACAAACAAAACTGCCATTCTCACATATCAGTGACACCCAACGCCGTTCATCGAGCCAAGCAGAAGGACGACTAGCAATGGTAATAGCAGAACATTCCTCCTTTTTAACAGTGGACCATGTCTCACAAGCTTGCAAAGTAATGTTCAGTGACAGCAGTGCAGTGAAAAATCTGAAACTACACCGAACCAAGTGCAAAAACATAGTGGTAAATGTGCTAGCACCCCACTTTATGGAGAGCCTCAAGGATGATATTGCTGATGAAAAATACAGCCTCCTTATAGATGAATCAACTGATATTGCTGTTACAAAACTGCTTGGTGTAATTGTGCGCTATTTCAGTAGGAAATTAAAGAAAATAGTATCAACCTTTCTTGGTATAGTGGTGTTACAAGATGGAACAGCACAGTCTATTGTAAATGCTATTAAGAAACTTTTGTGTGATGTACAGCTGGACCCCCAAAACTTGCTTGGTATTGGAGTTGATAATGCAAGCGTTAATGTTGGATTAAATAACGGTGTGTGTGAACTTTTAAAGAAAGAACTGGAACTCCCAAAACTTATATGGTGCGTTGTGTGTGCCACTCAATTCAACTGGCTTTATCTCATGCTGTGGCAGAAACATTGCCTAGAAACATCGATTTCTTGGTGCGAGAGACGTACAGTTGGTTTTCTCATTCTTCCAAAAGATAGCTAATCAACAAGATTCTGTATGAAACATTGAATGATGGGAAACAACCACCTCAGGTACCTAAATTATGTGACACCAGTTGGATATCACTGGAACCTGCAGTGACCCGCATTCTAGCTCAGTGGGAAGAACTTAAAATGCACTTTAATATAGCAAGGTCAGATGAAAAGTGCTTTACTGCAGAGATGTTATACAACATGCACAGTGACCCCATTAACAAACTTTACATGCTCTTTCTGCGCCCACTTCTGCAGGATGTTCAGAGAACTCTGAAAACCTTTCAGGGGGAAAATGTCGACCCAACAAAACTTCTATCAGACCTTTCTTATCTCATTATCGCAACAAGTAGGAGAGTGATGATACCTAGCTCAAGAATCGATCCATTAACCTCTGATATGGCCAGTTACATTGACCCCAGAGCATATTTGGGCTATGAATTCGAAAAGACGTGTTCTACCTCAAATCTGACACAGAAGGTCAGCGACAACTTCGTGATCGTTGCATTTCATGCGCTGTCAAACTGTGTGATGAATTACGAAACAGACTACCAGATAACTTCAGAATCTTGAAGAAGATGTCTTTGTTTTCGGTTGAAGAGTCTGAAAGTGGTTAAAGAACCTGTAATAGAAATTGCTGAAGTGTTGGGATATCTTCCTGAACAAATTGACAAAATTGACAGTCAGTGGCGAAATTTAACAGTTGTTCGGTGGCAAGAAACTACATCAACGGTCAAATTTTGGGCTGAAGTGGCTAGTTACAAGGATGCAATAAGAGTAAATAGTTTTCATGATCTCTCTGAGTTGGCACTCAATATACTTTCACTCCCTCACTCGAATGCTGAAGTTGAGAGGCTCTTTAGTCAAATAAACATAGTTAAAAGCAAGCTCAGAAATCGGCTAAACTCGAAATCCGTTAGTGCCATTATTACTGTGAGACGTCACGTGGCCTGCGGAGAGTGGGAAAATGTTGCTATTCATATGAACTACCAGAAGTAGTAGTTAAGCAAATAGGAACAATGGCAACATACAGTGAAACAAAATCGTCAGGAGCTAATGCAAGTACTTCATCAGAACCTGCACCGCACTGTTCATCCGAATTATTAGATGAGGAAGCTGACGAGGATCTAGAGGACACCATAATTTTTTCCCTCAACTAAGGGTGAGTAATGAGCATAGACATTACAGACATATACTCTGATTGATAGTATAGTATGTAAAAATAATTACAAAATAAATATATATATAATTATCTTCATTATTATTCTGTTTCTTTGATATTTAGTATCATTACAGTAGCAGAAGCAACAGCGGTACTGTTTGTTACCATTATTACTTTTTTTTTATGATCATCAAAACAATAATCATTGCTATTATCATCATCATAACCCTTACTACCAGGGACGGGGAGACGAACGTTTTCCTAGCGCATTTCTAGCGCATTTCAGACCTCAATCTAGCTCATTTACATCTGATACATTTGGCAACACTGGGGAGAGCCGAAAGAAGAAGAAGAAGATTTGGGTGAACAACCACAACAATAATATCTCGGCGACCAAGTACCAGGTAGTGTTATAATTCTTTGTAATATGTTTAAGAATTATGCCATTACTGTACGAAAGTTTGGGTTTTAATGTCACAAATGGGCGTGTATTTAAAGTATGAAGGAAACAGTAAACCACACACACCACAAAGCCAGCCAGAAGATAGGGCGTGTGTGCTGGGCAATCCCCAGGCCCTGTCTTCCCCCTTACTATTTTTTTTAATCAGCCCACACCCCACTGACCGGGCTAATATAAGGCCCGGCTCCCTCTATAAGAGGGAGACATCTTTAAACAACAACATCAGCAAATCCTTAAGTTTTAACATGACTCTCGGCCTTCATACCATAGTAGAATACTTGAAAACTGTTAAAAAAGTACGGCACAGCAGAGACGGACAGTCTTCATGTGCTTAAGAGTTTTTTGTAAAAGGTAGGTGAGGGCACTCACCATCCACTCACTCGATGTAGTGCTGCTCTTGGGTGCCCACCCTTTCCTCTCATCTTTATTCCATCCTTCCCCTTCTGTCTTTCTTTCCTTCATTCTTTCCTCTTCCTTCTGTCTGTAGGTGACTACACTGAGCGACAAGCCAAATAGTTTCCTGTACACCATATAACCAAATTATGGCACCTGGTGATTTAGTGGGTAATCAAGGTGCTCCAATCGGATTGAGTTGGCGTAAGTTTATATCCAAGGGAGGATTGGGGTCTATTGCTTACGTGATGTCACTCAGGAATAAGTGAGGCTGATCACTCTCATCTTAAATCTCAGGATCAACTTACCTTGCCCCGGGCTCCTACACTTCTCATTGGGCAACACTGATTAGATGATGAATGAATGACAAAATCCATTGTTGCACCCATGATTTTGTTTTTATTTGTTCTAGACTAACAGTTATTAATATCACATTGAGTTGGAGGCAGTTTCATGGCAAACTCCTCCTACCCCTATGGGGATGTGAAGTCGAATACCAGATAAATTAAGCATATGGAGTAAAATATAAACAGATCAAAATACATTACAAACCAACCTGAATTGAACCTATCCTGCCCAAACTAACCTATCTTAACCAAACTACATCTAACCTTGCACTAACTGGGGGTGGGTGGGAGGGCTGTGTCTCCCCAGATTCAACAGATGTCATTAACCAACTTAACCCAACTATGAAAGTCTCTCAAACCTTGAAAAGCAACTTTTGTTAGGGGAGACGGTGGTGTTTAGGCCACTTCAGCTGTCTTGCCACCAGCGGTGATGGGAACTATCGCATGGTGAAAGCCAAGTTTCTTGGTTGGAGAAATTACTTACTGGATGATACTGAAACCCCCATAAAGACAGTTGCAACAGAAGTACCTTAGAGAAGACCCCCCCCCAAATTTGGAGATAAAAAATAAAAAATGTAACAACTGAAATGAAACTGAATAAATTAATCACTGTTCTGGCCGAGATTCGAACTCAGGCCCCCGCGCTTGAATCGTGCGCTCGTTAACCACTGAGCCAAAGAGAGGATCCTCCTCTTTGCCTTTGGGTAATGCGGGCTTTTTTATACACCCCATTACAAAAACACACTGAATTACCTTATAGATGTGGGTGTAACAAAAGAAAAATGATAAATCCAGAGCTGTCCCTTTTAATTCAGGAGTCAGTGATTATACAGTCTTTAGTAACAAATTTTATTTCTGTAGAATCTAGGTGTCATAAATGAATTATAGTTATGAGAGACATCCCTGTCATGTTCATGGTAGAACTTTACTGCACAGGCATGGCAAATCCATGTATCATCTTATATTCTCACGTTTCATGAGGAAAGTAATTTTAGTATAATACTGTATGCAGTTCAGATAAGTGCTTGTTGATTTTAAACAATGAAACGGGTACCATCTATGTTTACTGAATCATAACACCAGATTTCTAAAAAAAAAAAAAATAGCATGAATTAGCATGTGGTGTCACATGGAGAGAGACTGACAAATGAGGAAGTGAAGGAGTGTTGTGGTGTGGGTGTGGATGTGATAGGAAGCATTAGGAGAAACACATTAAGGTGGTTTGGGCATGTGGAGAGGATGGATAGTGAATGACCAACAAGGAGAGTGTATGTGTGAGCTGGATGGGGGGAGAGGGAGGGGAAGGACAAGGATGAGATTGAGGGATGGAGTGGAGAGGTAGGTATATGAGAGAGGGGGGTGTGAGCTGGGAGCAGGGCAATGAAATGGTGGGGGACAGGGCGACATGAAGGCGATTTATTTGTGCCCACCCCTAATGGGATTAAGGTGTCTGGCAATAGATAGACGAATGAATTTGTTGCACCGTTCTAAGCTAGCCTTCCTTTGTGAATCTTTTACAAATAAAAATTAAGCAAGATATTGTGGGGTCTTTAACATGGAGTTTAAGGTTTGTAAACATTGCGATGAAATACCGAATCGGCACTCATTAACCGAATCGGCATTTTAATAGGAAAATATAATATTTTTCATCCTATGGATTCATACACACCCAATTACTTGAAATCTTGTCAAAAAATTGTGTTTATTTTAAATATTAATTTTAAAAAATCAGGGTTCAGAATAAAAACATGTTAACGTTCACAGGTGTTTCCCCTTTAACTCGCCCTTATCCCTTGACAGGCTTCTGTTTTGTATAAATATTTATTTACAGTGCGAACAAATGTACAGTAACACCTCGATATAACGGACTTCAACAGACTGGAATTCGCTTTTATCAGACTCGAGGAGCTACCGGACTAAACTCCTATATATCGGAAAAAGTCCAATAAAGCCAGAAAGCAGTCTGGACTGCCTGACCACTTCACCTATGTTCACCACAATAAGACAAGTAAAAGACATGTTTTTCAGTGCTCAGTACAGTATTATTATACCAATTGATTAATGTAGTGAAGGTATAACACAGTACAATACTGCAGTGGTGGTGAAAACCACTGATGCAATCCGGACTAATGTGTGATATATCGGAAAAAGTCCGGATTAGCAGGGATAGGTCCGGATGTCGCTTTTATCGGAATTTCGCATTTTTCGGACTGGCTTGGGCCCCAATTAGTCCGTTATAGTGAGGTCTTACTGTATTTGCATATTAACCCCTAAAAGACGGGAATTGTAATGTTTTGACATACACTCAGGATGGGCATAATCAGTGGGTGCGTTATGGTGGGGGAGGAGGTGTGGGGGTTGTGGGGTGGTGCAGGGATGGGGACTGTGTGCTTGAGGGAGGTGGGGGTCGGTGGGGGGGGGTAAGTGGGAGGTTGGGAGGGGGGGTCAGGGGGAAAAGGGTGTGGGTGGTGGTGAGGGTTGGAGGGCTGGGGTTGTTTGGGGGGTGGGGGCTTGGGGAGTATGGGGGTGGTGTGGGTAGGGGGAGTGCAGTAGAGGGTGGGGGATAAGGGTGGTGGGGGGATGGTGGAGAGTGGTGGGGGAGTGGGGGTGGTGGGGAAGCAGTTTTGGGGATTGTGGGGGATGGGGGTGGGGGTGAGGAGGGGAGGGGTGGTGGGAAGGTGGGGGTTAGGGGGTGGTAAGGGGGTGTGGAGGGTATTGGGGGGATGGTGGGGGGAGTTGGGGGCAGTGGGGATTTGAGGGTGGGGTGGTGGGAGGAGGGTAGGGGGATGAGGATGGGGGTTGGTGGCAGATGGTGTGTGGGTGGGGTGGTTGGGGGTGGGGGGGACGTGACCGCCGCGTATGTGGACACCCGTCTTTTTGGCCCTAGTACCCTTGGACAGCATATGTGGACACCCGTCTTTTAGGGGTTAAATCAAATATTTATACAAAGTAAAAGTCTGTCAAGTCGAGTTGTTGAGCTGAAGGCAAAAAGCTTCCACTAACTTCGCAAGTTTTTGCTCTGAATCCTGATTTTTTTTGTAAACAGTTAAACAAAACTTTATTTACTGGATTTTAGACAATTAGGTGTGCATGAACATATATGGCGATAAAGATTATAATATTTTCCAGTTAAAAGTGCCAATTCAGTAAATGACCACCGATTCGTTTTTTTTCCACACCCCTTTGGAAACTGTTGTGCTACGTATTTGTGGGTTGGTTTCTCCTCCCTCAAATACGCAGGCTACAGCAGGTTCCTATTCTAGACCGGGTCGGCAATTCTAAGGAAAGGACTGGACACAAAAACAAGGCAGTGACTGTTACACACCTGTATTACAAATATCTTCCCAGAAACAATAATACATCAATAAATACACTAGCTGCTGGGTTGGCTGGGGATGGGTTAACACAAGGTTTTACTTGACTGGAAATCTGTCACTATACTGGCTTAGGGAAAGTTTGGTAATATTTACCCAGCACTCATGGCACATAAAATACACTTATGATTCAGGACACAGGAATGAATTTACTACATTTTCCCAATCTCATATAGCACTGGACGGCACTGATACACGAATTATGTTAACATCTGTGTCAGTGGACACTCGCCTGGCTGGAAGTCTATCTCAAATGGAATCTGCCGCGTAGCGATCACTGAAAGGGGGGCTGCGGTATTCTAGTGGGACATTTGGAGATGGCTAGACATGCCATAACTAATGTGCCTGGACACTGGTGTGGGTGGAGGTTTAATACACGAGGGGGAGGCACAATTGGAATAATATCTTTTCCTTCTGTTAGTCACTGTGGTGTTTCACTCGCGTGCCTGTGCACTAGGGAGGGAGAGTTTTAATAAACAAGGGAATGGCATGATCGACATAATATTATTGTTCTGTTGGTCACTGTGGTGTTTCATTTACTGGGGGATGCACTGGACTCCACTCAGGATATAAATTAGGCCAAAGTTACTATTGGGCTCGTCCAATCTCTTACACTCGGGGCTTCTGGTCACTTTATCACTAGAATATACTATAAGGAATCACTCACATGGTATAAACCAATATACTGTACACATATATCTGGGTCTTGAAGGCACACACACAGGTAAAGTCCACTCGTTTCACTATCACTGGTGGGCCACCTGTTGATTCCTCCACACGTAGTCGTGGGGCCAAGGGCTCAGCCCGAAGAGAGCCAGGAGATGGGCCTGACGTCTAGTCTGGGGGAGACTCGGAGAGGTCTCGCCCACAGGTAAGTTGCGCCCTGGTGTTCGGGGCAACTCCCAGGGTGACTGAGGACCCAGGGTACTGGATCCCGGGGTGGCTGGGCTTCGGCAACAGCTGGAGGGCGGTGGTGCCGTCAGGGTCGTCACACAGGAACCTCGGGCCATGTGTAGTGGACGGCCCGATGTCGGCTGCTGGGTCTGCTGGGGCTCCGCTTCGGTTGCTGTTCACACTGGTGGAGTTGCAGGGAACCAAGGCCTCGGGTGAGGCCTTGCCACGGCTCGGGGGAAGGGTCCTCTCTGGCTGCAGGATCTCCTGTGGGAGAGAAGCGGACTGTGGCCTGCTCTACCTCCGGACTGACATGACTAGTGGCCAACGTCGTAGTGGCACAGGGGACTACAGCTTCAGTGCGGCTAATGGCTTGCGCTACCTCTGGCCTGACGCGACTAGTGGCCGACATCATAGTGGCACAGGGGGTTGTAGCTCTGGTGCGGTTAATGGCCCGTACCGTGGAGCTAAGAGGACTAGTAGCAGAGGGACGGACTATGGTCGATCCTCCCTCATACCCAACATGGCTTGTGGCCAGTACTGCCGCGCTACTCTTGAGGGAACGACTACAGGAGTCAGACAACTTATGGCCGGTCCTATCCTGCATCGGGGATGCAACTAGGGAACGGACTATGGCCAGTTCTGCCCCATACCCGGTATGACAGTGGCCAATACCGCGGTGTTGCATGGAGTTGTAAACTCCACCCCTTACCTGGCGAGTGGAATTTCGGCCGGAGACTAGGTGCTGGCGACTGCTACCTTTCTGGGGCATCGGCTGGGAGTAAGAGGGGCGTCGGGGAGGGATACATGTGTGCCGTTCCTGCAGCCGTTCAGTGTCAGTGGCGGACCCCCGGTAGTACTGGGGGGGTTGGTGTCGTCTGCATCGGCCGTCGCATCGTCTGCGGCCTTAACCCCTACCTCCTGTATTTCAGAAACATTAATCCCAACTTACCTTCTTTTTTTTTCTTAATACTGTAATGAAAATAAAAAATAAACCAGCGAATGAATTTCAAGACATTACATTTTAGGCGTTAACCTACCCAAACGCCACCAAACCTAACTTACATCGTCATTTGAGCCTAAGACAACCTCCCAGTCTTATCCTAAGTCGTCAGTGGAGTCCATTTTGACTAATTTCAAATTTAGAAACACGCAACAGACCCACTCCTGCCCTCTGACTGGCTGAATAAGAACTATAATGCACCAGTGAAAACCTGGCCAGGCTGAGATGTGGGCATCATCGAGCCCTCTTATCAGGAGAGGCTGGATGACTTCATTGCTGAAGCCTGTCCAGGATGCAACACAGCACCCCATACTATTAAGTACATCATGGAAGAGTGTATTGCACACAATTGCCTGCACCAACAACACAACATACACTCATTGAGTGCTCTGTCGGAAAGCCCGGTTTTAGCTGTGGCCTTACT
Organism: Birgus latro; assembly: GCA_018397915.1. Taxonomy (NCBI): domain Eukaryota; kingdom Metazoa; phylum Arthropoda; class Malacostraca; order Decapoda; family Coenobitidae; genus Birgus; species Birgus latro. The sequence goes on along the minus strand of JAGKTI010006211.1, from coordinate 26,509 downwards.
TAGGGACTCGGGGCTGATCGACCAGACTGCCTAGGTAACAACTACTAGTGTTACTACTAAAGCATAGCTGTGATGATAACGCTCCTGCAGGGACAGTAGTGCATCTCATTTAAGGGATGAAATGTAAGCAAGCTGCCAGCACAGGCTCATATTAGATACCTCACAATACAGTAGCTATTTCTACCTATCTGTCTATTGCCAGACCCCGCAATCCCGCACGGGGTGGCCACAAACAAATCGCCTCCATGTTGCTGTCCCACGCCATTTCACTACCCCGCTCCCACCTCACACCCCCCTCTCTCATGTACCTCTCCACTCCATCCCTCCATCTCATCCTCAGCCTCCCCCTTCCTCTTGCCCCCTCCACCTCACTCACATACACTCTCCTCGTCAGTCTTTCATTCTCCATCCTCTCCACATGCCCAACCCACCTTGACACGTTTCTTCTAACGCTTCCTATCATGTCCGCAACCACACCACAACGCTCCTTCACTTCCTCATTTGTTAGTCTGTCTCTCCATGTGACTCCACATGCACCTCTCAAATAACTCATTTCCACTGCTCCCACTCTTGACTTCTGTCCTTCCAACAGGGTCCAAGCTTCACTTCCATATGTTAGAGTTGGTATCACAATACTGTCATGTAACAACTTTTTCACTTCCATGCTCACCTCCCCGTTTCTTATCACTGCTTTCAGTGAACCAGCAACCTTCCTACCCTGCTGCACCCTTTCAAGCACCTCACCCTCCAGACTTCCATCCTTACTCATCACACTACCCAAGTACTTAAATGCACTCACATTCTCCATATCTTTCCCATCCAATCTCACTGTACATTCACTGGCTTCACTTCTCTCGAAGACCATCACTTTACTCTTCCCTACATTCACCTTCAGATTCCGTTTCTTACACACTCTCCCAAACTCATCTACCAAGCCTTGCAGCTCCCCTTCATCTTCGCTCAACAACACAGTATCATCTGCAAACAGCAGTACAGGGAGATTCCAAACACTGCCCTCTCTCACTAGGGCCGCTTCAACATCCACTGCCCGACCTTGTATCTCTTTTATAACCCCTTCCATGCACAGATTGAACAACCATGGAGACATGACACATCCATGTTTCAATCCAACCTTCAAATGGAAAGATTCACTCAGTTTGCCATCCACACACACTGCAGCCTTAGCACCCTCATACATACTCTTCACTGCCTTCAACAACTTCCCATCCACTCCATATATTCTTAATACCTTCCACAATCCTTGTCTATCCACCCTGTCATATGCTTTCTCCAGATCCATGAAGGCTGCATACAACTTCTTTCCCATCTCTAGAAACTTTTCCACTAAGGATCTAAGAATGAATATCTGGTCTACACAACCTCTTCCCTTCCTAAAACCTCCTTGTTCTTCTCCAACTAATTCCGCTGTTATTTCCCTAGCTCTGTTAATAAGTATCCTACCATATATTTTTCCTATTACACTGAGAAGGCAAATGCCCCTATGATTACCACACACTGCTTTTTCCCCTTTTCCTTTGTACAGAGGAATAATTATACCTGTCTTCCAATCCTCCGGGACTCTACCCTCCTCCCATGCCAATCTGCACACCTTCCACATCCATTCTATTACTATCTCTCCCCCATGCTTCAGCATTTCACCACACACTCCATCAATTCCTGGGGCTTTCCCCATTTTAACTTTCTTCATTGCTTCCACCACTTCCATCCTACTGATTTCTTCCTCTCTTTTCACAACCCTCCTCCCCACCATTCCCCAGCCACTTATACTTGCATTACCTTCATTCTCTGTGTTCAACAGTTCATTAAAGTGTTCTCTCCATCTGTTTACTTTTTCTCCCTTCTCCAATAGTGATCTACCATTTTTATCTTTCACACCCCAACTGACTTCGTTGGCACCCTGTCTAGCTCTCTTTACCTCCGTCCAGAACATTTTCTTACATTCCCTCCATTTTGCACTCAAATTCCTTCCAAATTCCTCATCCACTCTTCTTACTCTCTTTTACTAATCTTTTCACCTCTTTACATATAACTCTCTCGCCCGTCTCTCAGCTTCTTCGGCACCCCTGTTCCTCATCCACTCATTATATGCTTTCTTCTTTTGTGCCACAGCCTCTCTCACCTCTTCAGTCCACCATGCTGTTCCCTGAACCCCCTTTTGTTTTCACTTCACCCCACACACCACCTCACATGCTGCACAGATTTCTTCTGTGAATATCTTGCACACACCTTCCACGTCCCCCATCTGCTCCAATCTATATTTACCCAATCGCTTCTCAACTTCCCTTTTATATTCAGTCTTTATTCCATCCTCTTGTAACTTTTCTACCCTCTTTGTAACAAATTCTTCCTCCTGTCCTTCCCTTGTTCTCTTCCTCCATCTTGTTTGGATTCTGATTTGGGCCACCACCAAGTGGTGGTCAGAAAGTCCACTCCCCCAACCTCTATGTACTCTTGCATCCATTACACATCTTCTCATCCTTTCATCCACACACACATAGTCAATCATTGCCTTCCATTCATTCATTCCACGGTCCACCCTTCTCACCACTCGCCATGTATACCTATGGATCATTTTGTGCCTGAAGAGGGTATTAGCTAACACCAACCCCCTTCCAGCACAATGTCCACTAAAGCATTGCCATTCTCATCCATCTCTGCAGGCACACCCCACTTACCAGCCACTCCATCCACCTTCTCATTCCCTACTTTTCCATTCATATCTCCAATCAGGAACACTCTCTCATTCCTTTCGAACTTTTCCAAGCCGGCTTCCACATTTGTCCAGAACTCTTCTCTCACTCTACTTACACGATCTTGCGTTGGCGCATACACGCACGCAATTGCCCACATTTGTAGTCCAACTTTCACTCTTTGTCACAAATTTCCTACATCGTGAAATTATGTATTGTAAATCGTGAAATCGATTGATTTGTAGGAACGATGAATAGTCCTGGAATCCATGAGAATTCGCCATTCTGTTAACCGTCAACTTGTGTACTTATGTTTAGATCAAATTTTCAAAATTTTCGTCATTCTTTCGCGAGTGATTGTCTTTATGTATAGACAGAGCATTCCTCTGAGCGATAATTTCTGAATTGTTGTTTCTGCCTCCCTAGCCGTTAGGTGGCCACCCTCGTTTCACACAGTCCCTCTGTTTAGGTCAAGCATTGAGTCAGTCGTCCAAGTGACAGTCTCGGAGTGTGGATGTGCCATGTGCAAAGCTCGAGCGGGTCTCTTTTCCTAGTGATCTCAGAAGTCTCGGCTGTATCGGCGTGAATTCCCGAAGCTCCCACCAGCTTGGTGATCGACTGTATTAGTGGCGGTCTCATTACTGATTAGTATTTCTTTTGTTTTTCCTAGGTTTAAGGTTCTTTAGTTATTTAGCTCAGTGCTTTATTTAGTTATTTGCCTGAGTGCTTGAGTGAATGCATTTCCCTTTCTTGATTTTGAATAGATTCATGTAACGTATATTTATTTTCATGTAATTAATAAATTTACAGTTCGTTTTCTTGAGCTTTGTTAAATGTAACAGCCGTGTTTGATTTCCCCACATATTTAGTACACTTTTGCTACTCCAAGTTAGCACAACTCATATTAAACACGACTGGTACTTAGGCCATCTCTTGGTATTAATTCTTAAATCCGTTGTGCCAGCTAAGAGTTTGGCTCAGCCAAGATCCTGTTTATTATTATTATTATTATTTTTTTGAATGTTAAGGGGAGAAACTAACTTTCTCAGAGGCCAACAGTACAGTAATACAGCCTTCTTGAGCGTTTAGTCTCTGCTGTGTACTGTTGAGAAAGTTTATAAATTCTCGACTCTAGAGAATTGGCGAAGTAAGCCAGCATAAAAGGGAAATCGCTACTTGATTTCACGAGTTGATTCTCTGGTGATAATCAACTCAATAGTTATTCCTAGCATTCATAGCAACATTTTTCATTTTCCCCCCTGACATCTGGCGACCTCATTCCAGGATATAAACTCCTAGCTTTGAAATTATTATCGGAATCACTCACTCACTCTTAGTTAGGTAGACTGCTGCACACCAGCCAGCATATCAGTCTCAGTCTTTAGTTACTCTCAATCTGAGCATCATGGAAACCAGTACATACCTACAGGAAGCAAAGGATATGGGGCTTACTAACCCCCAGGAAATTAGAGATTATGTCCTGTCGCACTGCAATTACGAGCAGCAATGCGAGAATGCCACCCGTGAAGAGCAGAAAATTCGGCGTGAGCATGAAAAAGAACAGCATGAGCGCGAGAAGGAGAGTGAGCGTGAGGAACAAGAGTGAGAACGTGAACACGAGCGCGCCGAGCGCGAGGCACGTGACACACGCGAGCTTGAAGTGCTGAAGCTGAAGCGAGACTCCTTGGCTTCAGGCACATCAGGTGCAGCTAACCCAAGCTCCAGTAGTGCTCTCCCAGCACCTGTTCTAGCAACTCCGCGTCTCAAGCTTCCTTCTTACAAGGAAGGCGAGCGAATCATGCCATTTATAGCTCATTTTGAAGACATGGCATAGCTGTACGATCTGGATGAGGCAGCTAAGCGGCTTCAGTTCCTTAGCCTGTTTGAGGGCCCTGCCCTCGACATTCTCCACGGAATTCGTGGAGATAATCTCACGTACAAGATGATGAAGACCACACTTATCAAAGCGTACGGTCTTACCGTTGATGATGCTAGGAATCAATTCGTGAAGGCTCGTCTCCAGGAAAAGGAGACAGCTGTACAGTTCCTTGACTGTCTCACGGCATACTTAGGCGAGTGGATGGAGAAGGACGAGACTCCTAGCACGCGAAAGGGAATAATCGACCTTGTGCTGCGCACACAGCTGGAAAAGTTGTGGCCTGCTGAGCTTATGGCCCAGCTCAAGATGTGCAAAGTAAAAGATGCAAACCAAATGGTGGAAAAGGCTGATGCTTTCTTTACTGCGTACTGGTACCAAACTCATAGGCAACAGCCATGGAATAAGAAAGATACTGGTAAGTCTGGGAAGCAATCTCAGACTGAACCCCAGCATCAAGGCCATTCTCAGAATAATGGTCATGGTCCAGGCAAATGGCAGAAGGACCAGGGGCAGAATATGCAGCAACCTGTTTGGAAGAGGTACAACAAGTAACCTAACCAGCAGCAGTATCAGCCACGTAATCGACAAGCAGGACAAACCTTTTCAGCACCAGCCCCAGTGTATTGGAGGCAGGAGGCAAACGCAGCCTTCATTCCCCGACAGGCGCACGATGGTGCCATCCCCACCAGCACAGGTACTTCCCCACAGTTCTCTAGTCCCCTCAGATGGTGAACTCTCCTCCAAAGGCCGTCAATGCTCCTGCTTCCCAGATGGTGAGTACAACTCATGCACCTAGTTTGGGTACAACTCCTCGCGCACCTAGTCAAAGTACGACTCCTCGTGTACCTAGTTCGGGTACGACCCCTAAGGCATATAGTCCTGTCACGTTTGAAGAGTTGATTGCCATGCAGCCTTATCAATGGCTGGCCGCTTCCTCCACAGGCTCTCCCACAGGTAACAGTGCCTTCCTTGTTCAGCCAGGGTTTGTGGGAGGTGTTTCGGTAAATGTACTGAGAGACAATGGTTCCTCAGGTTGCACTGTCAGGCAGAGTCTTGTTCGGCCTGAAGAATATACAGGCAGACAGATCCAAGCTCAGCTTATTGACGGATCGGTGAGATTGTTCCCTGAGGCATGTATCCAGGTAGCATCTCCCTTTTACACAGGTTCAGCAGTTGCAGTTGTCATGCAAGAACCTATGTTTGACCTCATTATAGGTAACATACCAGGTGCCAAGTCTAGTTGCACCGTTGATGTCACTACTCAGACTTCGGCTGCAGTAACACGAGCCATGGCCAAGGCTCCAAATCATGTCGCCCCGGTGGCCATTGCATTGCCGCAGAATCTGATTTGTAGTCAAGATGTTGTCCAAGAACAGCAGTCTGACCCGACACTTGCTGTTGTGCGGAAGAAACAATAGGGTAAAGTGATCAAGTATTCACGGGGTGCACGAGCCAGGTTCCTTCACGAACAAGGATGGCTCTACCATGAGTCACGAACACCCGAGAGCGAGGTTCGACTGCAGTTTGTCGTTCCCGCGAAGTACCGCCAAGCAGTGTTAGAATGGAGTCATTGTTCAGCATCAGGAGGTCATATGGGCAAAAAGACAACCCAAGGCCATATCCGTGCTGACTTTTTCTGGCCGGGAATGGGACAGGAAATAGATAGTTTCATGCACTCCTGCAATGCATGTCAACGTACCACCATTCAGGAACGTTTTCTTCCTTTGCCGTTTGAATCCACGCCCATAATCTCTGAGTTGTGTGAGAGAGAGGGCAGTGGTAATGTGGGTGCAGACCTGACGTCTCGCCCGTTGGTCCCACAGGACGCAATATGTTTAGGGTCTGTACATACATATGTACCATAGGTTATAAGATCACAGTCACGGCAATCCCAACCGTGGACACCGATGACAAATGGGCAGTCGTGGCGATCCCAACCGCGGACCCGACGACGAGCCCTTATTAGTTGTAAGTGTAGGGCTTGTACATACTGTATGTACCGTAGGTTAAGGGGGAGGTTTGAGACCCCTGCAGAGGCAATCTGAGGCTGTGTCTGAATTACCTTGTGGTGTGTCTTGAGCTGTGGGCCTCTCTGAGGATTCCCGGAGAATACACAAAATCCACATGAGTGTTCACACCCACGCAGGGTATTAAAATGTGACCTGCCCAAGTTTGCATAGAGATTCTCGACTTACCTTTATTAGTTATAAGTGCGTAGTCACGGCGATCCCAGCCGAGAACACCGATGACAAACGGGCAGTCGCAGCGATCCCAACCGTGGACACCGACGACGAGCCCTTTGTTAGCAGTAAGTATAGCTATAAGTGTGCAGTCACAGCGATCCCAACCGAGAACACCGATGACAAACGGGCAGTCGCTGCGATCCCAACTGAGGACACCGATGACAAGCCCTTTATTAGCCGTAAGTGTAGGTTAAAAAGGGCAGGTGTTAAGAAAATAATGGCTACCTCAAATGTACGGAACTCTTGCTGTCAATTGATTTTCAGCTAAAGTGTACTTTCTATTGTATATGGATTGACTGCTGGGTGGATGGTAATTGTAATTTAATACAAATTGTCACATTGACACTATTGATGCTCCACCTTGACTCATTCCTCAGGTACAGGTGGTGGGTGAAGCAGTTTTGATGTCCAGGTCCATTGATTGTCTCTACTGCACACTGCCACCTCTTCTCCTCTGCCCTCGTTGCCTTTATTATTGCATTAATTTGTATCAACATTACTATACACGTAGGTACAGCTACACTACAACTGTTACACCTACACCGTGCATCACATACACCACGCTACATAACAATTAGTTGTCAGTGTAAATGTAGCGATCTTTCGGTCAGTTTGACCTGAGTACAGGATTTTTCACCGCCATCTCAGAGTTTTTCCCTCAAGCTTGCTTCTCTTAACGTAAATATGAGGTTTTTACGCTCATAGGCGACAGTGCTTTTCTCCTGTAACAGTATAGTACACACACCACAGTGTGAATCTTGTGTGGCTGAGCTAGGGTGTGTGTATATATATATATATATTATTAAATTTTTTCAAGGAAAAATTTGATTTTCCAGGGGCGTAATGTCACGAATTTCCTACGTCATGAAATTATGTATTGTAAATCATGACCGATTGATTTGTAGGAACGATGAATAGTCCTGAAATCCGTGAGAATTCGCCATTCTCTTAACCGTTTACTCGTGTACTTATGTTTGCACCAAATTTTCAAAACTTTTGTCATTCTTTCGCGAGTGATTGTCTTTATGTACAGACAGTGCATTCCTCTGAGCGATAATTTATGAATTGTTGTTTCTGTCTCCCTAGCCGTTAGGTGGCCATGCCCTTTTCACATGATGCCTCTGTTTAGATCAAGCATCGAGTCAGTCATCCAAGTGACAGTCTCGGAGTGTGAATGTGCCATGTGCAAATCTCGAGTGGGTCTCTTATCTTAGCGATCTCAGAAGTCTCGGCTGTATCGGCGTGAATTCCCGAAGCTCCCACCAGCTTGGTGATTGACTGTATTAGCGGCGGTCTCATTACTGATTAGTATTTCTTTTGTTTTTCCTAGGTTTAAGGTTCTTTAGTTATTTAGCTCAGTGCTTTATTTAGTTATTTGTGTGAGTGCTTGAGTGAGTGCATTTCCCTTTCTTGATTTTGAATAGATTCATGTAATGTAAATTTATTTTCATGTAATTAATAAATTTACTGTTCATTTTCTTGAGCTTTATTAAATGTAACAGTCGTGTTTGATTTCCCCACATATTTAGTACACTTTTGCTACTTCAAGTTAGCACAACTCCTTATATTAATCATGACTGGTACTTAGGGCAGCTCTTGGTATTAATTCTTAAATCTGTTATGCCAGCTAAGAGTTTGGCTCAGCCAAGATCGTGTTTATTATTATTATTATTTTTTTTTTTAATGTTAAGGGGTCAAACTAACTTTCTCAGAGGCCAACAGTACAGTAATACAACCTTCTTGAGCATTTAGTCTCTGCTGTGTACTGTTGAGAAAGTTTATAAATTCTCGACTCTAGAGAATTGGCGAAGGAAGCCAGCATAAAAGTGAAATCGCTACTTGATTTCACGAGTCGATTCTCTCGTGATAATCGACTCGATAGTTATTCCTAGCAACATTTTTCATTTTGCCCCTGACACTCTTACCCACACAATCCTTGACCCAACTGATCCATACTCTCTTACATTCTCCTTCCATCTGTTCCTCACAGCAATACACACTCCCATTTTCACCCTCTCATTTTCACCCACTCCCGCGCATATACCCTATCCATACTCCCATTCTCTCACACTCTCACCTCGCCATTTAGTTTCAGTTATTCCACATATATCCACTTTCTTACTCTCAAGCACCTGTACAATCTCTCTCTCTTTCATCTCATCATTCATACCCCTTACATTCCACATTGCAATCTTTTCCACGTCCTTTGTCCGGTCCTTTTTTGTCAACTTTTGGTCAGTCCTGGTCCGAGGCTTCTTGTTCGTATTTTTAGTTAGTTATTTTTACGGGGTGGGGCACTAACCCACCACCAACCCTTTAAGTCGCCTCTTACGACAAGCAGGGTTACTCGGGGAGAATTCTTGAAAAAAACCCTACCCCCATGGGGTAATAGGGTAATACTGTATATTTTTTCCCGTAAGATGTTTTTTTTTTGCATGTTTTTCAAACTCATGGTGAGAGTTCAGAAGGAAATTACCGTGAGTTAGGCGAGTGCAGTGTATTATGGGAACCATACCTGGACAGCATACCCTATGTGGGATCTGACTAGTGCAAGGTATGGGGCCAGGAATATTTCTTTGGCATGCAAGGGAATGGTCTTTTAATCCTGCCCAGCATGGAGTTGGCCTTAGCTGCAGCCTTGGAAATGTGCACATTTGTTGATAGGTTTGAGTTTGCTATCTATCTATGTGTTGCCAGATGCCTTAATCCTGTAAGGGGTGGCCACAAACAAACAAATTGCCTCCACGTCACCCTGTCCGCCACCATTTCACTGCCCTGCTCCCAGCTCATACCCTCATCTCTCATATACCTCTCCACTCCATCCCTCCATCTCATCCTTGCCCTCCCCCTCTTCCTCACTCATATACACTCTCCTCGTCAGTTTCTCGCTCTCCATCCTCTTCACATGGCCAGACCACCTCAGTGTGTTTCTCCTAATGCTTCCTATCACATCCACACCACAACACTCCTTCGCTTCCTCATTTGTCAGTCTGTCTTCATGTGACTCCACATGCTCCTCTTAAAATAATGGGGCCCAAATCTAATGTACCCCAGATCTTTCTCTTCTGTTATGACTTGCAGTGATGTCTCATCCATGTGTTACTCATAGAGAGGGTTTTTCTTCCATTTATGCATCATCTTGCATTTGTCCAAATTCAGCAACAGGAGTCATTTCTCACTCCACTGCTGTAGCATGTCAAGATCTGCTTGGAGAATTTCCCTGCCCTGTGGGTCCTTCATTCTCCTATAAATCTTTGTATCATCAGCTGATAATTTGCCACTGGCCTGAATGTTATCAAATAAGTCATTCCTGAAGTTTGGACACAAAACAAGGTTCACCACATGGCAATGGGGACCGTATCTTTTTTTTTTTTTTTCCACCAGGTATATTGCTTCCTATTGTCTTTGTCATCTACTGCATCCTGCTATTCTTCAGAATACTGTACTCCAGTAGTTGAGTGAGACATGAATTCCTGGATCTGAAGCCATGCTGGTGAGCAGACAGGATGTTTTTCTTATCCAAGTGTTCATCTACATTTCTTCATCAACATTTTTTTCAAGATCTTACATGGGATTGAAGTCAGACTTACAGGAGAGTAGCTAAGGGACTTCATTTTGTCTCCTTTCTTGAAAACTAGAGCGACATTGGCCTAGTGCAGTCTTCTGGAATTATCTCTGTGTTGAGGACTCCTTAAAAATGCAGTACAGTACTCTAGAATAGGAAGGATAGGGTGGCAGCACACTGTTTTAGCACTTTTGGGTGGATATTGCCTGGTCCTGTTGCTGAGGTATCCTTGAGCTCCTCAGTCAGCTTCCGAACATCCTCACTGTAAAGATAGCTTGGGTGAGGGCGTTGTCCTGAAATGGCTGCTCACTGGTTGGGACAGGCCTGTTTCTCTCTTGCACAAAGACCTTTTGAAATTCACTGTTTAGCACCTCACAGGCATCTAAAATAGTGTTGGTTTCTGTTCCATCATCCCTTCTTAGTGTATTTACACCCTCCTTAACTTTGGTCTTGCTGTGAGCATAGGCATAAAATGCTCAAGGGTTGCTTGTGATATCCTAGGCCAGCAGATGTTCATAATGTGACTTTGCCCCTCTAATGGCTGTAGTAGTTTCATTCCACATCCTGCTGTAGCATTCATACCTGATTCTGCTTCTTCTGTTTCGGTAATGTTTCCATGCCGTCTCTTTCTTGTCAGTCTGTTTGACCAAATAATGAGTCATCCATGGCTTGATTTTTAAAACTATTAACCTGTGGACTGCGAGCCACAGCTCATACTATGAAGGGTCACGTTGCAAGCCACAGCTCAGGCTGGGAAGCGTCGTGTTGTGAGCCACAGCTCAGGCCATGCTAACCTTCCAGTGGCTGTGCATCACTGCTAACTACTCCACCCCTACGCAAACCTACGCATGGTGCTACGCAAAGAGGGAGAGAGAGAGAGATTTTCTATTTTTCACCAGTTGATGCCCCAGATGTTTATCTTCAAGTTTATAATAAACAAAAACTATTTTTTAAAAATTTTTTTTTCTCATTTTTTTCACTCCACCCCTACGCAAACCCGCGCATGGCGCTACACAAAGACGGAGAGAGAGAGAGAGATTTTTTTTTTTCTACCAGATGATGCCCTGGATGTTTATCTTTAAGTTTATAATAAACCATAACTTTAAAATAAAATCATTTTTTGAGCACCACGGGGTGAGATATAAAAAGGGTACTCGTGCAGTCCACAGGTTAAATTTGCTTTTATTGCAGGTATGCATCTCTGGACTGCCTCAGTTGATCTCTGTAAGAAGCTCCTCCATATCTTATATTAGCTCCTGTGAGGTCATGTATGTAGTTTATCTTTTTTTTCTGTTTTTTTTTTTTTTTAAGTAACAGAACAGTGGAAGGAGAAATGAATGAATTAAAAAAAAAAAATCCATACACTAGAACACTAGATTACTGGTGTCCTCCATACATGAAATATCTGTAAAAGTTGGACTTGAACAGCTGTAGGTTGAACAGTGGAAGGAGAAATGAATGAATTAAAAAAAAAAAATCCATACACTAGATTACTGGTGTCCTCCATACATGAAATATCTGTAAAAGTTGGACTTGAACAGCTGTAGGTTGAAGTTTGGAGGGAAACAACTCTGGGGAAGCGAGTTCCAGAGAGATGCAGTTTGGGGAATAAAAGAATTCTGATAGGTGGAAGTTCAGCAATATGGCTGTGTGACATTCCAGTCATGAGCGTTTGGTTTTTAAAGTCTCCAACATGCTTGCATTTGCCGGCCTTGGTCACCTAATGGAAGCTTTCCATGCTGCTGAATTTCCGTCAGCTTCCCCGTTCAGTCCCTTATCTCTGAGGTCACACTCAGTGACCCCATCCCAGGTCTGGTTCAGTCTGCCTCTCGCATCCCTATCCCTAACATTGACACTTCTGACTTTTTGCATCCAGTTGTCATCCCCCATCCTCTCCACATGCCCAAACCATTTCAATCTACCTCTCTTCATCACAACACCAGTACTGTACAACCCAGTTCCATCCTACCTCTTAATTCTTCTATCTTAAACCTACCCCCCCAGACCTTACAAGAAAGGATACACTGCTTATCCACCTAATCATTGTCATCTCTGTGCATTTGAGTTTGGGAATATCCTCCTCCTTTACTTCCCAGGCCTCACTGCCATACAGCATTATGCTCCCAACGCATGCTGCATACAAAGATCCCTTAGCACAGAGGGAGAACCCTTTCAGTGTCAGAAGAGGCAACAGCTCCCTGAACGTCTTCCAACCACTCCTCACTCTAGCCACAGAGCTAGCTCCAGCCTCCTTTCCGGCACATACATGTCTCCCAAGTAAAAAAAAAAACTTAACCACACACTCGAGAGACTCACCAGCAAGATCAGTCCTGTCGAGCCTGACAGTTTCCACATGCTCTCCCAGACACACCACACACACATGAAATCAGCATTATCTCGTATGCATTCACTTATCACAAATACTTTACAAGATGGAATTACAGTACTTCCCGTGCCCATGTGGCAAATTGCACATGGCCACTCTCCTTCTTCTTTGACAGTACCACCAACCCTAGATACCATCAGCTTTGTTTTATCTGCATTTCCTCTCAAGCCCTTGTGCCCCATACCATATCTCCACTTCTTAAATATTTCCTCCATCTCCTTTTCATTGTCTGCAATGAACACCAAATTATTTGCCCACAACATCTCCCATGGGAGTCCTTTGCTGAAGTCATGTGAGAGGGCTTCAGGCACCATGATAAACAACAAGAGGCTCAAAACTGACCACTGATGCACTCCAGCGTCCATGGACAACCCATCACTCAAATCTCCATTCACTCTTAACTGAATGTGAGTACCCATATACATAGCCATACCCACTCTAACCAGCCACTTCTCAATCCCAAGCTTTCTCATTGCCCACTTCACCACCTCCCTAGGGGCTTTGTCAGAGGCCATCTCCAAATCAACAATAACAAAGTACAAATCTCTTTTCTTTCCTATATATTTTTCCTGAAACTGTCAAACAATGAATATGGCATCAGTGGTCCCCTTGCCTGACATAACCCCAAACTACATCGCATCAGTATTTACATTTTCTCTAATTGTGCCTTCTAGAACTCTCTCCATAGCCCTCATTATCTGGTCCAAAACTTTTATCCTTCTTTAACTTCCCCTTGTACACATTTACAGTCACACTCTTTAGCCAATTATTTGGGACAACACACTCATATATAATCATATTTATTAAGTCACTAACTAATCCCACTCCCATATCTCCTCAGGCCTTATCATTTTTCAGCAATCAGTCCTGACACACCTTCCATCTTCCCCTCCTGCTTCATGCCTATTGCCCTGCTCACAGTAGCATCATCAATCAAAGGCCATGGGCCAAACACTGGATCAACTGCATTATAACATCCTGTTCAGTCATCCTTTACCATACCTGGAGGTTTGGAATTAACCCGTCATGTCCCAACTGATTCCCTACCTCCGATACCCCCCAGTCCCGAGCAATTTCGGAAATTATTATTTTTTTTGCTCAAACCTTCGCTTTTGGTGAGAAACATTGAAAATTCATAGAGAAGTTGACCTCCTGAGCTCTTAAATGTTGCTACACGTGACGAGTCAGCCTTACCCTTCGTTCTCTCTCAGGGTATCTGGCCGCAAAGAAAACGAACTATGGGAGGATAAACTAATTCAGGCCACTTTGAATTACATATTTATTTATTTATTTGGTACAAATTATTTGTAGTACAAGACTATATTGGTTTTCACACAATTATATAGGCAATAGAAGCATTGTTCAGTCACCAAACACATCCACATATGGCACCTTCCTTTATGACATTACCACCTCATCACTTCAGTTTGTTTCTTGCTCTAGGCTCTTTATTTCTTTGTCCTCCACCTTAGGAATCACTTTCACCGTGAATTTCGTCATTGGAGAGACTGTGGCGCGACATGTCTTTACTGGCCAGGTCACTGCTAACAGATGAATTGCTGAGTGGGGGGGAGGGGGGCCAGGTGCAGCCAGGCAGTATCCCCACTTGACAGCAGATAGAGGAAGGTCTCCCACATATGCCTACCAAAAATCACCCGTGAACCTTGAAAATTGGGCAAATGACTGAGCTTGCAGTTGCACAACGTACGGGTACGTCGATGGATCTAGCTGTGGCAAAATGTTGCGACGTACCCATACATCGACGGGACACCTCGGGTTTAGAGACTGGAGGTCAGATGCATTGGGAAACAAATACACATACATACGTCATCTAATCCTGTGTTGCCCCATAAGAAGCGTAGGAGCCTGGAGTTGGTCCTGACATTTAAGATGAGAGTGACCAGCCTCTCATATCCCTGAGTGGCATTAGATGTGCAATAAACCCCAAGTGGTAGGTGGGGGTGCTCATCATTCACTTACTTGATCTAATGCTGCTCTTGAGTGACTGCCTTTTTCACTCTTCCTTCTTTCCTTCCTTCCCTTTCTGTCTTCTTTCCTTCTTTCCTTCCTTCCCTTTCTGTCTTTCTTTCCTTCTTTCTTTCCTCTTCCTGCTCTCACTGGATGACTACACTGAGTGATAAGCCAATTGGTTTCCTATACACCAGGAAAGGAAACCATTTACTACGCTGGGTGGTAACCATATAACCAAATTATGGCGCCTGGTGGTTTTGTGGGTAATTAAGGCCCTCCAACTGGATGGAGTCTGTGTAATCCAAGGGGAAACAAATACTAAAGAATAAATGGTTTGAAGTTGCATGCATGCTTATTAACTCTTCTGTTAGTTAGTGCAGTGTACAAAAACAGATGAATGTGTAGCTAGATGGATGCTGCATGCCTGCCTCAATGGGGAAGGAATGAAATGGAGAGTTCATAAGAATCATGACCAGAATAGTAGTGGTATAAGAAAAAGAGATGCAGCAGTGTGGTGAAAAGAGAGAGGTAGAAGGGAGTTAGTGGAAAGAGGAATGTTCATTTTGAAAAGCCTTGAACTCCATCCCATTTAGAAATGCTGTAGACTATGAGCCCCCACACGTTGCAGCAGCACTCCATGAAGGATTGGAATATACTTCTATGTTAAAAAGAGAGAGGGGGGGAGAGGTTGTTGTTGATCAACCCCAGTCTGTCTGGTCAAGCAGACCCATTAAACACTGGCAACCAACTGCCCTTGCAGGGCCATCCCATGCAGTGGACTGATATTCCCCTGTGGGCGACAGTCTCTCGCCATAATGAGGCGCAGTAATTAGCGTGGAGCTTTGGTTCCTGAATGATTGCCACATCTGCATCTCCACCCAGCTAACAGGGGCACCATAGCAGATTCCAGTTCACCCCATTAATGGGTTATATGGTGTCCTGGGTTACAGGAAACCATTAGGATTGTCACTCAGTGTAGAGCCACCTGAAGTGGGAAGAAGAGTAATAAAAGTGACAGGAAGGAAAGGAAGAAGTAGAAAGAGAGGAGGACAGACAGAGAGAGAATAAGAAAGGGAAAGGAAGAAGTAGGCAGTACTACATTAAGGGAGTGGGTGATGGTCACCACCATCCACCACCAGAGGTGGGGTATTTAATCAGTGTGCCATCCCAGTTGAACCAGGGGGCTAATAAAACCCTTAGAACTTGAGCTTTGAATGGAAAAGGGAAAGGATTAAGTTAGGTATTTAAAATATCGCATGGAGAGATAAAAAATGAGCTTCGTGGATAATGCAGCAAACCTAGGTAGAAGACATCAACACATAAGCAGCAGTGGTTGTGGACAGTTCACATCCTTTTATTGTAAAAAAGCTAGCGGATGTACATCCAAGGTACAGTACAGCAGCTGTGGTGGTGTTGCACTCTGAAATGGTGTAAGTGGAAGTGGCAGTCAGATGACAAGATGGAGAGATGAACTTCACAGATTTTCTGAGATAGACTGAAATGATCTACTGTAACACCAAGTCAGTCAGAGTGTTGAAAGTTTAATTTGAATAAGACCTTCATCCAGTAGTGAACTGACGTTGATTCTGATGATAACTTTTTTTTTTTTTTTACAGGCCTACTACAACTATGGATGATATCTTAACAACTTTGAGTGGTGTGTCAGTGACATCCCATCAGAATAATCCTCATGCTGAGCATCCTCATTTTGCCTTGTACAAAGCTAAACCCTCTGGTTCGTCACAGGAAGAGCGCAGGCATCGTATTCTTGAAGCCAGGAAAACGTGAGTTGATTATACACATACAGTGATGTAAGCCTGGTAAGATTAATGTCCATATTGGGACTTGACAACCTTCCTTGCATGTCACCCTTCATCATCTTCATTATCATGATCATCGTCATCATTGTTGCTACTGCTGCTGTTATAATCCTTATTGTCATCCCAACCTTTGTTCCCAACTAAAAATGTGGTAAGGTAGGACCCAGAAAGATGAAAAGAGAATATGCAAAAATGGAAGAACTATCAACAGCATACCTTATTGAGATGATGCACATAGTCATTCACACATCACTCAGACCTTCAGAATCATGGCTCCACTATACAAACAAAACCATGTGCATTTTTTTTTTTTATCCCTAAAATCTGGGGCTCATCCATGGCCTTATAACCCCAGCCAAAGATTTTTGTGTGTGCATAAATCAGGTCTCACAGAAACCACCTCTTTCCTTTAGAATGGTGGAATATACCAGACAGAGTAAGAAAATGCAATTCATTACCTTCCAGGAGCATTTCATGTTGCTGAGGGAGCATTTTAACATCCACAGTATTACTAACTAAGCAGAAAGAGGTGTACAAGGGAGATGCACTTTACTTATTATATAGCTACAAGGACTGCATAATGATCACATTAAACACCTCAGATAAATTCATGTACTGTAATATTGTATTTTCAAATTGTACTGGTGAAGTGAACCTTTGGTTATCATTTGCCATAGAATTGGTACTGAACATGACACGTGATAATGGAAGTGATGATGAAAGCACAGAACCTAAGAGATTTATCCTAATTGGCATCATGCAGTCCAAATGCAAGCCCAAATTATCCCTTTCATGACAGTTTAGACCCACTAAACCCATACACGCTGTTGTAGTAGGTGTCAGAAACATTGCCAGGTTAATACGGTCTATCTCAGTATAGCCAGATGCCTTAATCCCATAAGGGGTGGCCACAAACAAACCTCCTCCGTGTTGCCCTGCTCCCTGCCATTTCGCTGCCCTCCCCCCATCTCACATACACCTCTTTCATATACCTCTCCACTCCATCCCCAGTCACTCCTTCACTCTCCCCCCTCTTCTACCTCATTCACATACACTCTCCATGTTAGTCTGTCACTCTCTGTCCTTTCCACATGGCCAAACCACCTCAGTTTATATCTCCTAATGCTTTTTATCACATCCACTTCCACACCACAGCACTTCTTCACTCCCTCATTTGTTAGTCAGCCTCTCCATGTAACTCCACATGCTCCTCTCAGATAACTCATTTCTGCTGCTCCACCTCTTGACTTGTATTCTTCCAACCAGGTCCAAGCTTCACTTTTATACATTATAGTGGGAATCACAATACTGTCATGCAGAAGCTTTTTCTCTTCCATGCTCACTTCCCTATTTCTTATAACTGCTTTCAAAGAACCAGCCACCTTTCTTCCCTGTTGAACCCTTTCAAGCATTTCATCCTCAAAACTTCTGTCCTTACTCATCACACTACCCAAGTACAGTACACCTCTCCCCCACTAGTCGACGGGGATGCGTTCCATAAAACGTGGCTGAGTAACGAATTGGTCGAATAAC
This sequence comes from Birgus latro, assembly GCA_018397915.1. Lineage (NCBI taxonomy): Eukaryota > Metazoa > Arthropoda > Malacostraca > Decapoda > Coenobitidae > Birgus > Birgus latro. The sequence goes on along the minus strand of JAGKTI010006211.1, from coordinate 8,401 downwards.
GAACCTATTTTTCCCATAAGATTGTTAAGAAATAGGGGGTTAGGTTCCAGACCACCTTCATTCAAAAGATATTCAGTGAAGATGGAAAAAATACCAATATTTATCATTTACACCCTTTATTTAATAACCAGAAGGAATGTTTTTAATCTATTTTATTTCTAACAGTAATAAAAAAGAAATATTGTACATTGTGTACTACATCAGAATTCTCTCTCTCTCTTTCTCTCTCTCTCTCATACACACACACACACACACACACACACACACACACACACACACACACACACACACACACACACACACACACACACACACACACACACATGATTTAAATGTCATATATAAAAAATTCTGTGAACTTAATGAAATAGGAGGCCAAAAGTACATCCCACAGCACAAAGAAGCAGAAAAGAAAATAAAGGAATGGTTTAATACAGAATGTAAAAAATCAAAAGAAAAAAGAGACTTGTTGTGGAACAGATGGAGAGGACACGATAGTGAGAGGGCATATAAACGATTATACAGGAATAAGGAGAGAAGCCCAAAGACAGTTTGAGGAAGACATCATAAACAAAAGTAGTGATCAGCCGAAGCTATTTTACAGCTACACCCAAAACAAAACAAAAGTAAAAGATAAAATGCAATCCATTACAGATGAGGAGATCATCTACACACAAGAGAAAGATATTTGTGAAGCATTAAATATGAATTTCCAATCAATTTTTACATAAAATAATTTTGGGAGGGATGATATGGAACATGCGTGCCCACACATATTACCAGATAAACAAATACCAGAAAAAGAAATACATGAGGAGTTAAGTAAATTAGACAAAGGAAGAGCAAATGGTCCTGATGAAATTTCATGTTGGATGCTACATGAATGTGCAGGATTTAAGTAAACCATTATCTTTACTATTCAATCAATCCTTAGGACAAGGTAAACTACCTGATATTTGGAAAAAAGAAAACATTGTTCCCTTATTCAAGAAAAGGAATAGACAAAATCCACTGAACTACCGACCAGTATCACTAACCGGTGTTGTAAGCAAGGTATTAGAAAAGCTGATCAGAAAAGTTTGGGTAAATCATCTCTTCTGATAACAGAAAGACAGTTTGGTTTCAGAAAGGGAAAATCATGTGTTACTAATCTGTTGAGCTACTATGACAGAGTAACAGAAACACTACAGAAAAGAGAAGGTTGAGTTGACAGTATCTGTTTAGATTTCAAGAAAGCATTTGACAGAGTACCACACCAAAGACTTTTATGGAAACTACCATCAAGGAGGAATCCGAGGCAAACTGAATTGTTGGATGCAAGATTTTCTCAAAAAAAGGGAAATGAGAACAGCACTAAGGGGAAATTACTCATCATGGAGGGAAGTGACCAGCGGAGTTCCACAGGGCTCAGTGATGTCACCAATTATGTTTTTAGTGTATATAAATGACAGATAGCAACATTGGAAATGAAAGCTATCTAAATATGTTTGCTGATGCTGCAAAAATACAAAGGAGAATCACTAACGCAAACTGTTGTAAAGAGCTACAAGAAGAATTAAATAAACTTCGTGAATGGAGCAATTCTGTACATGGCAAGTGGAATTCAGTGTGGACAAGTGTCATGTAAGCAAGTTTGGTAAAAGTGGAAAAAGACCTGATTGGGATTATAAGTTAGGAAGTAAAACCCTACACACATCAGAAAGAGAGAAGGACAAAGGTGTGATTATCAATAACAGACTATCTCCGTCTGACCACATCAGTGAGGAGGAACGGAACATGTGTGCACTGCTTGCAAATATGGGAATAGCATTCACATGCTTAAATGAAGACATGCTGAGAAAGATAATACAATAACATCTTTCATCAGACCAACCCTGGAGTATGCATCAGTAGTCTGGAATCCTCATCTCTCAAAAAACACATAGATAAGATTGAAAAAGTTCAAAGGGCCACTTCAAGATGGGTACCAAGCTGAAGGGATCTAAGCTATGAAGAAAGACTAGAAAAACTGAATCTACCTACACTACGGGAAAGAAGGAAAAGAAGAGACATGATTTTGCTATATAAATGCATATCAGGGAAGGAGAAAATAGACATAAATGATTACATAACCTATGGGGATGCATCAGCAAGAGGACACTGCAAAAAATGCATAAAAGAGAGGTCCCAAATAGGGCAATTGATCAGTGGAATGCACTACCGAATGAAATAGTTTGTGCCAAAACAGTTCTTTAATTTAAGGATATGTACATTAAAAATGGTTTAAGACACGGGACAGTACGAGCTTGACTCATTCTTGTAAAGGTACAATTAGGTAAGAACAATTACACACACACACACACACACACACCACAAATTATATACGAAGGTCACACATTTACGTAAACGCTCACTCAAAAATCTCTTTAACCACAGTCCCCTTAAAAGTTAGTCACAGTCCTCCATTCTTGGCCTGAAGAAACCACTCATCCTTGTCTGCTTTGCCTGTGCCCTCTTCTCCTTCAGAAGCTCCTTGTAGCATTCGATAGCCTTGTTGATGTTGTTTTGCACCTGGAATCTTCTCACTGTGTTTGGATTGTTCTCATAAATCACACAGAACAGTGGCCTTACCTAGCATATTTTCAAGGGCCTTCAGTGACAGGTTAGGTAGGGCAGATGGCGACTCCACTTTCTTCTCCTCCTCCACCTCCTTAGTCTCTTGAAAGTCAGTGAATTCTTCGTTAGTCAGGTCCTCACTGTGAAACACCAGCAAGGTTTGACAGGGGTAGTAGTAGGGGTCTTAGGTGGAGCCATAGTGGTGCTGTAGTAGTCCATGTGGTCAAAAGAAATGCAGACGTAGGCAACCAATCAGCAGGACAGAGCGCGGGAGACTGAGGCAGCTCAGCCAGTTGTTCTGGTGGCAACCAGTTTGAATTGTCAGAATGGCGGTGATAACTATGTTGAACAACAAAAAAAGGTATAGATTTATAAATGTCGAAACAACAATTTGTCAAGTAACGGTGGGTCGCAAACTAGGGCTTGGTGTACTTAAATGCACTCACATTTTCCATTTCCTCACCGTCCACCCTCACTGTGCATTCAGTGACTTCATTTTGCTTGAAGACCACAATTTGACTCTTCCATACATTCACCTTAGAGTCCGTTCCATACACACTCTCCCAAACTCATTCACCAAGCCCTGAAGTCCCCCTTCGTCTTCACTTAATCTCCCCGTCGCCACCGGCATCAAAAGATGTTTTATCGGAGCGTGGCCACTGGCGTTGATGCAGTGCGACCTGTAAAATAATGCAAACAATATTGGGAAGGGAATGAAGGTCTGGGAGATGTTGACACAGACGTACTCGAGCCTCTAAACCACTCGAACAGTTTGTACATCTTGTGAATCAGTCATGAGTAGATGTCAGTCTTTTGTTCCCTTCAAGTGTTAGTACAAGTAAGAATAAGAAAGCAAGAAAGTGAAGAAAAGAAAGAAAGTGCTGCAATAATTATCTTTCTCCTCTCTTTTAATCCCTTCTCTTTCCTAAACCACCCAGATTTAAAAATAAAGAAATGAACTCCATACAAGAATAAACATTATAAACATAAAAAAGAGGGAAGACATTCATAATTATGATATACCTGTATTTATTTAAATGTACATACAGTCAGTTCGCCTATGGCACGGCTAATTGGTTGTGCAACAATTCCGTGCCATAGAATAACTATGCTTATGGGAAAAATGGAATTTGGTTCTGGACGTTTGCCCAAAGTCCCCCTTCTCACTCCACTTTTTTCCATTTGCCCCCACTTTACACAGGCACACAATCAAGCAATCAGTCAGTGCTTGTATTACACATGACAATAGGCACAAAAAATGGTAGGGTGATCAGCCTTGTGTCTACTTGGGCACAATACAATCGTTTGTAAAACCACTATGAACTGGTTAGTGACGAAGACCTATCTCTGAGCTAAAAAGAAGTATAATGCCTCCCATCATCATCGTCACGTATATAAGAATGATTATTAATGTGTTAAGTGTGAGTTTTGTTGATATTTGAGCATACAAACTTTATCAAATAAACTTCTTCAATCGGTTTTCACCAGGCAACCTCCGCCATCTTTAATATTTTGGTGGGTCAGCTGATTGCTGACCAAAACTTTACAGATGGCGGAGGCTGCCTGGTGAAAACTGATTGAAAGAGTTTATTTGATAAAGTTTGTATGCTCAAGTGTCAACAAAACTCATATTTAACACATTAATATTCATTCCTATATACGTGATGATGATGGGAAGCATTACACAGTAAAACCTCACTAGAACGCACTAGTTGAGGCCCAAACCATTCCGAAAAATGTGAAATTCCGATAAAAGTGACATCCGGACTTCTCCCTTCTGATCCGGACTTTTTCCGATATATCAGACATTAGTCCAGATCACATGAATGGTTTTTAAACTGTTTTGACTACAATTTTGGTACTGTACTATGCTATAATTTCACTACATTAATCAAATGGTATAATATATATAATAATACTGTACTGTACACTGATAAACATGTCTTTTATTTACCGTATTATGGTGAACATAGCTGAAGTGGTTAGACAGTCTGGACTTCTTCTGGCTTTATCGGACTTTTTCTGATATACAGTAATCCCTCAAATATCCGGACGTCCAATAACCGGACATACTCACTATCCGGATATTCTGGGCTGCCCAACCCCCAAAATGCAAAAAAATAAAATAAAAAACGATTAATTTTTGATTTTTGGGGACCGCATCAGTTTGAATTTCCCGCCCGCGCCGATTGCGTATGTTTACACTCGTGGCGTCTGTCTGTCGGTCGCCATTACCCACTCTGTTGCTGACTCATGAACACCTCTGTTACTGACTCATGAACACCTCCGACAATGGTGGAGATACTGATTGCTTTTGTGGTGATACCCTACCTCCTACAGTGCTTGATACTGCACTTCACCTTCTTCATCATGTGTGTGAGGATGGAATTTACTGTTATGTACAGTGCAGCGAAGTGATGTGATTCCAGTTATTAAAAAAAAAAGTTGTGTAAAGTGTTGGTGATAAGTGCTGGTGATTCTCAATCAGAAAGGTGTGTCAGGTGCAAGGTCTTCCTGTCAGAGTCTGAGATGATAGAGTGGGTTATTACGTCAGAGGGCAGCTTCTTGTTCGTAAGTACCCTAACTTCATGCCTAACCTGTTTTCATCATGCTGTAAATGTGTTAAAAGATTACCAAAAATGTTAATCATAATTTCCTGCTTGCAATTTAACTTTCCCATGCATGGTTCTTAAGTAAAACAGCTAGAAAAAAGGTGGAAGATGTGAATTTCATGTCCAGTCCTAACCTAGCCTAACCTATGGTTGCCATAAAGATTTTCATGCCTAACTTGTTTTCATGATGCTGTTAATGTGTTAAGAAATTACCCTAAATGTTAATCATAATTTCCTGCTTGCAATTTAATTTTTCCATGCATGGTTCTTAAGTAAAACAGCTAGAAAAAAGGTGGAAGATGTGAATTTCATGTCCGGTCCTAACCTAGCCTAACCTAACCTATGGTTACCATAAAGATTTTCATGCCTAACCTGTTTTCATGATGTTGTTAATGTGTTAAGAAATCACCCTAAATGTTAACCATAATTTCCTGCTTGCAATTTAATTTTTCCATGCATGGTTCTTAAGTAAAACAGCTAGAAAAAAGGTGGAAGATGTGAATTTCATGTCCTGTCCTAACCTAACCTAACCTATGGTTACCATAAAGATTTTCGTGCCTAACCTGTTTTCATCAGGCTGTTAATGTGTTAAGAAATTACCCTAAATGTTAATCATAATTTCCTGCTTGCAATTTAATTTTTCCATGCATGGTTCTTAAGTAAAACAGCTAGAAAAAAGGTGGAAGATGTGAATTTCATGTCCAGTCCTAACCTAACCTAACCTATGGTTACCATAAAGATTTTCATGCCTAACCTGTTTTCATCATGCTGTACATGTGTTAAAAAATTACCCTAAATGTTAATCATAATTTCCTGCTTGCNATTTAATTTTTCCATGCATGGTTCTTAAGTAAAACAGCTATGAAAAAGGTTGAAGCAGTGAATTTGATGTCCGGTCATAACCTAACCTAACCTAACCAAACCTAACCTAACTTAACCTAACTTAACCTAACCTAACCATTTTTCTGGTAGCAGTTAACATCATTTACTGTATTTGATGCTTTGTATCCAATGATTTAATGCATAAAATGTGAGAAAAGATGATTTCCATGTCCGATACTTACTTATACTATGCTGGCAAGTTCTGAGCTCCTATGACACACTCACCCCTAATCATCATTTTTTGGTTAAAATTCAATAAATTCATGCTATGTGTGCATTATTTATGTGAAAAGGGACCTAAATAAGTGCTATACATGTCCACTAGGGAGGTAGGAAGGTAGTTTTCTGATTTAGGTTAGGTTAGGTTAGGGTCATGAAATACCAGTGCTGGAGCTTCAGGACCAATATCCGGACAAAACCAATATCCGGACATGCCTTTGGCTCTATTACAACGGATATTGGAGGGATTACTGTATATATTTATATATATACAGTAATCCCTCTATTATTCGGATGTCCAATATTCGAACACCCTCACTATTCAGATATCGTGGGCTGCCCAACCCCCAAAATGCCAAAAAATTTAAAAAAATCGAAAAAAGTCGATTTTTTTGGACCGTGTCAGTTTGAATTTCGCCGATCGGCTGTGTTTATGCACTTGGCGCCTCTCTGTCGGTCCCCATTTCCCACTCAGCTCTTGCCTCGTGAACAGCTCCGACAATGGCGGCCGAAGTGATTGCTTTTGTGGTGATACCTTACTTCCTACAGTGCTTGATACTGCTCTTCACCTTCTTCATCATGTGTGTGATGATGGCCCTGCCACCTGAGAAGAGGAAGAAAGTGGTTCTGACTCTGGAGAAGAAGAGGGAAGGGTATTGGAAAAGATGGACGCCACGTGGCCGACATCACGGATTCGTCGTGAATTCAATCTCCCTCGCTCCACCTTGTTTGATATCAAGAAGTCCCGAGACAAACTACAGCAGTACACTGCTGATTTCACTTCGAAGACCAAACGAAACGTGGAGAGGAAGGTGATGTTTAGTCCTAAGTATGCAGACATTGACCGATCCACGCTGATTTGGTATCGACAGCAACATGCCGCAGGTGTGTTGGTACGTGGAACGGAACTGAAAGCTGCTACTGAGTTCACAAGGCTCCAGGACTCGTCACTAGACCACACGGGAATTTACTGTTATGTACAGTGCAGTGAAGTGATGTGATCCCAGCCATGCAAAAAAACATTGTGGAAAGTGTTGGTGAGAAGTTCTGGTGATTGTAAATTGCGAGGGTTGTGTGGTGCAATTTCTTCGTGTCAAAGTCTGAGATGATAGAGCGAGTTATACATCAGGACAGCAGCTTCTTTTTCGTAAGTACCCTAACTTCATCAAAATTCCTTGTTTTGTTCTTTCCATATCATTAATCTCATTCATAAACTGTGTGCAAGATGATTTCCATAATGATTTTCGTGTCTAACCTGTTTTCATCATGCTCTAAATGTCTTAAAAATTTACCCTAAATGTTAATCATAATTTCCTGCTTGCAATTTAATTTTTTCATTCATGGTTCTTAAGGGCACCAGCTAGGAAAAAGGTGGAAGGCAGTGAATTTCATGTTCAGTCCTAACCTAACCTAACCTATCCTAACCTAACCTAACCTATGCTTACCATAAAGATTTTCATGCCTAACCTGTTTTCATCATGCTGTAAATGTGTTAAAAAATTACCAAAAATGTCAATCATAATGTGTTGCTTGCAATTTAATTTTTTCATGCATGGTTCTTAAGTGCACCAGCTAGGAAAAAGGTGGAAGTCAGTGAATTTCATGTCCGGTCATAACCTAACCTAACCTAACATTGTGTTAATCATAATTTCCTGCTTTTAATTTAATTCTTCCATGCATGGTTCATAAGCGCACCAGCTAGGAAAAAGGTGAAAGGCAGTGAATTTCATGTCCGGTCATAACCTAACCCAACCTAACCTAACCTAACCATTTTTCTGGTAGCAATTTACATCATTTACTGTATTTGATGCTTTTTATCCAATAATTTAGTGCATAAAATGTGAGAAAAGATGATTTCCATGTCAGATACTTACTTATACTATGCTGGCAAGTTCTGAGCACCTATGCCTCACTTACCTCTAAATCATTATTTTTTGGTTAAAATTCAATAAATTCATGCTTTGTGTGCATTATTTATATGAAAAGGGACCTAAATAAGCGCTATGCATGTCCAGTAGGGAGGTAGGAAGGTAGTTTTCTGATTTAGGTTAGGTTAGGTTAGGGTCATGAAAAACCAGTGCTGGAGCTTCAGG